>PVHY01007242.1:0-68868 GCA_004024945.1 Uropsilus gracilis
TATATATAGCAATTATGGTAGCAAAATTAAACCACCGCATTTTTTAAAGGTAGTGAAAAACAAGAAAGATGAATTAAAAAGAAAGAGAGCATGAATAATTTAATATACTGGCCCATGAGAGAAAGTCCTGTGTTATGAAAAGCAAAATTGTAAATGTCAAAAGAACACATAAGAAGTAATTAAGAGACAAGAAAAATTTAAAACTAATTTTCAGCAAAATCGAAGCACGGAGCAAGAAAGATGGAAGAGAGAAAGCAGTAGTGAGAGGAGCACAAAAGACTGAGATGATGGTTCACTGGTGATACTGTGGAGGGAGAGCGCTGGGGTAGATAACAATGTAAAATAAAAAAAATAAAAAATTTGAAAAAAAATGTAATAATTATTAATTACTATTATTATTATTATAAAGCAATAAACATGAATTCAGTATATGTAATACTTTCATACCAGAAGTTGAGGACAAATAAAAAGAAACAACTAGCCATAATCAGATTTGTGATTAAAAAAAGAAATGTGGACACATGCATTTGGCAATACTGAAGCCCCACTAAAATGAAAGTAAAGGATGAACAATAAATTTGAAGGAATATCTCCAAAATATAGAGCAAAGATACAGAGATAGAAAATAAAGAACAAAGGTAAAAAAAATTAGAGGATTGGTCCAGGGAGCCCAATATTTGAATATTGGTTTCAGAATAACAATATTGAAAAAGCAAATAAAAAGTTAATAGTCAACAGAATTAAGTCCAAAATTTTCTCAGAATTGAAAAACATTTATTTGTAAACTAATAATGTCAATTGAGAGCATTATTAGCATAACAACTACAGTGGGAATGCAAATTTTCAGGAAAACAACTTAAGACTCAATACATAATAAAATAAGCATGCTAATGAAAATAATCACACTATCGAAAACATGGAGGTTAAAAACTAAAAGTTTTAAAACTAGATACCCTTGGAAAATAGAAAATTGCAGAGAAGAGGACTGGGGGGTAGAGAGAGGGATGTTCTTCATAACAAGTCTGCTTACTGGGCTCTTTAAATAGTGAACATGTAAAATTATGGTAAAAAATAAAAGCTAAAATTTAAGAAGCCATATGGTTAAAAAAAAAAAAAAAAACACATTTCCACAAGAAAGATGACTTCATATCAAAGAGTTGACTGTTGCAGCCAGAATTTTTGTTGAAAGAATTGACCCAGGGGAAATGTATATTCCAAGGCTAAAGAGAAAATCTCTCCTTTTCCAGTGATGCCTATCAAGGAAAGAGAGGACAGGCATCAGATTAGCAATTTCATTTAACAATTTCACTGTTTCCAATTGATTTGTGTGTGTAGTTTTTTCCTTTGGACAACAGAATTTTAAATTATAAACAAAATCTATGGCATATAAAGTCAAAGAGAAAGAAAACTTTTTTAATAAGAGGAACTACAGCAACAATAGCAACAATACGGTTTGTAAGAATGAAAGAATATTGTTATATTTACCACCAGCGGGCAGCCTCCTGAGGGCTGCCTGCACGCCAGGGTCCCTAGCTGTCAGAGTTCCCTTGTCAGTGGGGAGTAAAGGGGGTGAAGGATCCTGGGTAAGCCCCCCCCACCCCCAGCCGGATGAGCCCAGAAGGGAAGATAGGGTGGGGTTTTTGGTGGCCCCACCCACCAGCCGATTACTGCTGCACAGGGCAGCCATCTGCACCTGGATCAGCAGAGCCATGTTGCTCCCTGCTCCTAGCCTAGGGGCGCATGGAAGGGCGCATGCTCAGCCATCTGGGTCGTTCCCCCACGCAGGGAGGTACCAGTGCAGGTGAGGGGGGGTGGGCTTCCATTTCTCTCTCACTCCAGCTAAACTTCAAGAGGAGCAAGAACATGCGCAACACAAACTCCATCATAGAACGGGTGAGGGGTCATGTAAAAATCCAGCCCACAAGTCTGAGCTGGACACAGCAGATGGACAACTGAGAGAACCAGTGCATGCGAGACAAGAGAAACAACTGTAGAAACACGATGTCACAAAGCACACCTATGAGCTCACCGAGTAAGGAAGACCCAAAGCCTTATTTTGGAGATGCCTTCTAGGAGAGCAAGGCCTCCTCCCCACACTACGGGAGAGGAGAGGAAGACCAACGATGGGGTAATCGACCCCACACCAACGCTGCAAACTGAAACAGAGGAGATCATCTACAAAGGCCATTCATAGATGCCTGTATCCACAGAGAACTTCTTGACCAACACAGGCTGGGGGTGAGATCCCCTAAATCAAACACCAGAACCATAGGTAAAGCAGCAAAACAAGAGAGATAGCATTGGAGAAGACGGCCTGCAGCAAGAAAACATGGACAGATCACAAATGAATACAGACTGGTCACCCAACACAAACTTAAAACTGAAAACCTATCACGGTGGCTCGTGCCTGTAAGCTTCAGCCTATGAAGCGGCGGAGGCTAGGGATAGCGGTTCGAGTCCCGCCTGGGGCACTTAGCGAGACCTAGTTCCAAAAAAAATAGCTGGGCGTGGTGGTGTGTACCTGTAATCCCAGCTACCTGGGAAGCCGAGGCTGGGGATTGCTTGAGTCTGTGGTGCCCTGGACAACGAGAGCCTGCGGTTCCATGGGCAAAAATAGCGAGACCTAGTCTCAAAAAAATAAATAAATAAATAAACTGAAAACCTATCAGCAAGGTTGGCCTGGTTCCAACAACACAGTTCTTCACCCAAGGAAAGAACACTGCCACAGGAAAGAGACTAATGGACTTAACACAGACTAGTAAACAACAAAGGGTAGGGTTTGAAGGAATGGAAGGGGCACCAGAGGGAGAGGAGGAAGGGGGAGATACCCAAAAAACTACTTATCGAGGTTGTGATCTAAAGAATAAAATAAATAATATTTAAAAATAAAAAAGAATATTGTTATATTTGAAAACAATGAAATTGGTAACATCCTGAAAAAAATACTAAAATTAATGCAAAATAGGACATATATAAATAAAGTATTTTAAAAAAAGAATAAATTAAGATTTGACTAGGATAAAGATCCTTCAAAACTTCCTAGTTTGAATTACTTTTTAAAGATAAATATTTTAAAATTTTCAGGAAATAAAGACTACCACAAACTTGTACAAAATTTGAATACCATGTGTCAGCAAATATAAAAGTAACACAAAGCCTAATATATACAAGATAAAAACCCATAGACTAGTGTCATTTACAAATATAAACTCTCAACTCCAATATTAAGTGAAATAGTAAATAAAATTCAGTAGCTAAAGACCTATCTAACCAGATAGGGATTGTTTCTGCAAATGACAGATGAAAGGTAGAAATTGTAATAATTTCATTAATATAGCAAGAAAAAAATCAGATAACCTTATAAAAAATAGTAGGTATGCTTCATTAACTCCTATTTACAAAATATCCTCAAATAATGAAATAGAGTATATCTTAACACAAAATATTTGTTTTAATGCAACAAATGTTCCACTTAAAGTTGATACCAGTAGGAAAAAATATTAGTGGAATGAGACACAAAACAACCACAATTAGGTTCTGACCAGTAATAGAGGAAAAGAGTACTACATATTGGAAAAGAAATGGGAAAATTATTACTATTTTCAGAAATCCATTGAAAAGGGTATTTGAATTCATTTTTTAAATCAATAAAATTGCTAGATAAAGATATAGAACATTTCACGGGGAAAAAACCATTCCCAATAGAACAAAAAATATATATATATAAAATACGAAGATAGAATCTTAATGGGAAATGTGTGTGACCTAGATTGGGAGAGGTAGGGGTAGAAGCCCTAGAAGTATTTTACTGAGATAAAATAAAACTTGACTAATGGAAAGACTCAGCATGTTCCTTTATGAAATATCTAAATATTGTAAGGACATCAGCTCGTTTTCAATTAATATATGGCTTTAGAGCAATTTAAATATAAATCCCAATAGGGATGTTTTTTATTTTAAATAGAATAAAATTATTGAAAGTTATTTTGTCAGAATAATTCAGAAAAATATTTTAAAGTATATTAAAAAGTAATATACTCCTTTCATAGTTGGGTGATAGTTCTTCCAAACCTAGTACATACAATAAAATGCCAATAATTAAAACAGTCTTGCACTCATGGAAAACTGATTGATTTGATCAGAGAGCAAATAGAAAATAGAGCTAAATATCAGACTACCAATGAGTAGGGAATGAATGACTTCCCAACAACATGCCTGCTTTCACTATTATATATATATATATATATATATATATATATATATATATATAGTCCAGAGAGGTACAGATCATCTGGGACATGTGGGACAAGGAAGCTCTCTCAGACTGACATCAAGTGGGAATTTTCACACCCTTGGTCAAGTACTTCTTCAGCATTCTCCCCGCACACTGAGTATCTAGCTTTCCATCAAAATAACTTAAAGAAATGAACAAACAAACTGAAAAGGACTCTGACCTGGTTTCACTGATCTACTTTCCTAAACTCTGACGCTTTCCAAATGGGGATGTACCTTTTTAAACCATTTTATCTTCTCTACTCCCAAATCACTTCACCCCTATTGACTAACTTTACTAATATACTACTGTTCTGATGATAACTATTGTCATGCTTTTTATACTATAGCATGGACCAAGATAAATTCTAGATGAACTAGTTGGTTGAAAGAAGAGGAAAAATTAGGATAAAATTGAATATTTATAAGATCCCTTAAATTGATAGAAAGTACTAAGCTATAAAGAGATATTTTTTATATTTTATGCATATGGATGCATTACCAAGTAAAAAATCAACAAATATGACCATCTAAACCTTAAAACATAGCATATCTGAAACATAGTGTAAAAGAAAGGCAAACAACAGATTAACAAAAATTGCTGAATAAAGTGTAAGAGAAATAATTTTATTACTTAAGAAACCCAAGAGATTTACATATGTAAATAAAGGACATGAACAGATAATCTATATAAGAGGAAAATCCACCAGCCCCCCCCTCCAAATTTGTAAAAATAGTTATAGGAATCAATTCACTGGTAATCAAAGAAACTGAAAGTAAAACCAGTTAGTCTAATTCACCTATCACAGTTAACAGTTTGGTTTTTTTTTTTTAATGGCAATACTCACTGTTGAAAAATCTTTAGGAAAATTGATATTCTTTATATTGCCGGTGGCAGTAGAATTATTACAATGTATTTGTAAAGGAATTTGGCATTCTTGATCAAAAGCTGTCAAAATGTTTTTGACCCAGTAATTCCAGTTCTAGGAATCTAGCCTAAGAAAACAATTTGAAGTTCAGAAAAACATTGATGCACAAAGATTTCTAACTCAGCACTATACCTGCAAAAACATAAAGCTATATACAAAACATAATACAACACGTTATGATAAATCCACTAAAATTAAGTAGCAAATCCCATTCAAAACATCACAGTTATGAGAACAGGACAGCACTTTGAAAATATCAATCATGTTAAGTGGTTAAAACTTTTTTAAAAATGTACATATGACAAAGTATTGTACAGATAAAAATACTGATATTAATAGTTCTATTAATAACAACAATAATAATATTTCAGCAGTTCCATGCCCAGTACTTTGCCCATCAACCCTAAGAGATAAACAAAATGGACTAACAAGAGCTTCTGGTTTCTATCGTGAGCCAGAAATGGGGCAGCAAGTTCACCCTTTATGCCACTGTCATAGTCCCTTCAAATCTTAGTGCTCTTTAGGAACTGACTTCAGCTGAAGAAGGTGACTCGAGGTCACATCCCAGTCCCAAAACAGCTTACTTCCAACATCTGGTCCCTACAGAGCTATAAAGGCCCATGCCCTTGCCTCACGGATGCAACATTGACTGTCACCACAGACTCTGAACTCAGGTGTCTGTCAAGATTGGGCTGGGGCACCAGTTCTCCCTCCATTTAAACCTGCCCACATGGTCTTCCCTGCAGCCTTCCCTACAGAGATTCTCTGCATATCAGCTGGCTGATGAAATCCTTACACTGATCTCTAGCTCAGCACCTGCTTTTGGTGAGATCTCAGGCTCCAACAGTTCTGTCAGGAATGGTCCAAGACAACAACTCCCAGGATTAGGAAGCCAGATTAAAGACATCAGCACAAGTGGCAGGTGGGGCACAGTATGCTCTTGGCAAAAACTAGCAGAGCAACTATTAAAATGTTCAAAGTGGGAAAGGTGGAGGATAAAGCCGTGGAAAGCATGCAATAAGTCTGACATATAGGAAACTTAACAGTAATAGAAATGTTAAGGACAATGGTATAGGAAGACTGTTGCTGGGAGCACCTGTGATTTTAGGGAAAGATAATAAAATGCTGTGGGTAATTAATCATCAATCAAATCCAAGTGTGAGAACCCAGAGCTTCCCCGTGAGATGGAAAGGAGAAACAGGATCAGGACTGAGACCAGGACTTACTCACAGGAGCAGAAGAGTTCCAGAGAAAGTTCAGTTCTCAGCACAGGAGACCTACCATGCAAAGTTAGGGCCCTGACTGGGAAAGAACAGAACCCTGAACTATCTGATGGGATCAGCTGGATCTTGCACTAACTCATTTGACCCTTTGATTCCCCTGATTCTGTCCAGGTTCATCTACTGAGGGTTAATGGTCCCATCATCTGCAGGGCATGCAGAGGTCTCTCTCTTATAAGATCATGGTTATCCCACACCCTGGATCTGCCCCCACTTTTCTTCATGTTGACAAATAGGACTAAACAAAATAGAACCCAGTATTAAAAACTAGCAATTAAAGTAAGAAACAAGCAATGCTGGAAGATGCAAATGAAAGAGGTGACAAATAATGCATATGGCTGCTCCCTTTCCGTCTCTGAATCTAAAATTTCTATCATCTGTTTACTTTCCCTGCCCTCTCTCACCCATCCTTGACTGGCTTCTGACCCCTACCCTCCCTGTTCAGCTTACTGAACATTCAGTTCAAAAACACCCTTCCATTCACCCTGGACAGTCACATATTTTATTCAGAAACGTGTGTCCACACCAAGAGGGTACAGAGTCAGATGGAAAAAAGGCAAACCCATGCACTGAAATTGAGCTCCTTGGTCCATGACCCTCTAGCACAATGCTATGTAGATATGGTCAGAAAAGAAAAATTTTATTGGCTAGTCACAACCATGGAACGTAATAATCCGTATCGTCATGCTTAAAACTTGCAACCTATGGTTACACTGAAGCCATGAAAAGGTGCATTTAAAATAATCCATAATGACAATGGATTATTGTCTGGATATATTAAATCCATGTAGTCTGCCTTAACTATTTCAAAGGCTCCAGTATTTTTTCCCACTGCTACATGATCCAAATTCAGATGAATGAAGTATAAGATGTTGCGTGAAAACATGAAAGTAAAATTAGAAAACATCTTGGGGTCAACTCAGGTATGGTGCATAATACTACCATATTATCAGAATAACCTACATTGTAGGAGGATTTAAATAACTGCTCCTTTTTGTTTTTCTAATCTGGCTCTGTTTTTAGCTTTCTTTTTTTCTTTGTTTCTCTCTACTCATGTTACATGCCCAAGAAAAACAACTTAGATGTTTGCAACTTTGGACCATCAATGCTTTTAGAAAATGTTACAAGAGAAAAGGGGCCTAAGATTCAGATGACTTCAAATGGAGTTTCTGAACTAGAAGACAGTACTTCAATCTACCTTGGTTATGATGGAGTGATGCTAAAATCACTCCTCACTGCTCTAACCTGATGAAGAAAATAACTGAGGGGGGGTATGGGAGATAGACACCCAGTTGCCCCATGGGAGAAGCACCATGACTGTAGCATGTGTCATCTCACATAGGCCCTTCAGTGCAATGGTTTCAGGTTCATGATACATGTTCTGGGGTGGGTAACATCTTTGATGCTATAGCATCAGCAAACAAAATGTGATGAATCTTGTCAATAAAGGAAGAACCTACTCTTGTTCCCCAGGATAGAGAAATTGGAACACACCAAAATTCCAAAATAGAATCTTTACCATACTGCATTATTTATTTAAATTGTTAGGAGGCATGGTAGCTACTGATGGAAAAGCAATCAGCTAACAGCTCTTCTGATAATTGTTTTATTTTTCCTCAGTCAAATTAAAGAAACTAAGAAAAAGTTGCAACTGTATTTGGACGCATGCATTTTAAAATATCCTTAAAATGACAGTTATGGGAATTAAATGTTCATATTTTTAACATATTTCTCTCAAAAACCAAGAGATTACATGCACAATGAATTAAAATGTAAGTAATTTTAATAGCAAAAATTAAGTTTACACCAAATGGAGATCACCAATTCATTTTGAGAACAAGTAGAACCTTCATAAAATTACCTATGCACTAATGTAAAAGGTACTTTGATAAATCCCAAAGGATCCATATTTTGCTTTCTATTTCCATGACTGTAACTTTCAGTTACTAAAAGATTCAGTCTTTTACAAAAAACATAAAACTGGACTTTTTAATCTAAGATGGCAGTTTTCATTAATTTGAGGAATTAGACAAAGTATATTTATGAAAAGTATATATTAGGATTTGTTGCTACAACTCCAGTTTTTAATTTCAACTCACTGAATATTTTTGCTACTTTTATTCTTTCCTTGAATTCCTTTAAAAAAAATTGACCCCTGTGGTTCCTGCCCAGCAAAGTAGGAAGTTTATCCTGCTCTTCTACCCTACGGTTTCTCTACCCTTCCCAAATTCTCCTTTGTATTATACTGTATATAATTTCAATCTGGGTTATTAGGCATATACTTCTTTTCCTTTTTCTTAACTTTTACTTTAAAGGCAAAAATACCCAACCTTTGCCAACATTTGAAAACTTTATACATCTTTTTCAGCATCTACCAGATTTTCACACTCATTTGAATGCTTCCTTCAAAATACTTTTAATGTGGATCCTTATATTCATATTTTAAGCCATCTTTAACTTTGTAGACCTGAAGATACATTTATTATGTTTTGTATTTGAATAAGATGTCTGGATGTGAAATTTTAGCTTTAAAATACCATGGGTTCTTATTAAATAAGTAAAAAAAACAAAAAAAGACCCAGGCAGAGACTAGATACATGGCACCCCAAAGCAAGGAAAAGTAAGAATGGTTAGCACCACCAAAGCTAAGAAAAATCCATGTCAAGTGTACTCCTTTACAACCAGAGGAGAAGGAAATTGCCCTGCAACTCATTGATTTCAAACTTCTGGCATTCACACCTGCAGTAACAAATCTCTGTTACTTACAGTCATCCAAACTGTGGTCATTGGCTGTATTCCCTAGGAAACTAATATGTAGGGGGTTGGGTCTGTTGTTTCTTCTCATGAAATCAAGTCACATTTTCCTAACTCTTAATATGTTGAATTATTTTGGATTATATCCTAGGTATTACAAATACTAACTTGTAAAATCCCTGGATTATGTTAGATTTATTCAAATGGTAAAAATTTTTGCTTTAGTGAATAGTTCATTTGATTAGAGTCTGACCACAGACCATCACATATGAGGAGAGGAGAATCGAGACCTTAATTCACTCTTAAGTCTTATTTGCATTATGCTTCCAGTTTAACACATGCAGTCATCACTCAGGAATTAGCTAGATTCATGAGTTAAGTCAAAAACAGAATGTGGAGTGTCTTCACTCTAGTTCTTTTCTTTCATACCCTCACACTCTGGCCTCCCTTGTTGAACTATGCTCTTTCCTCTGGTTCCTCTATGCAAATATTTGTTATCAGATTTTAGCTACCACTGAGCCATAGAACTTAATCTATAGAAGTAGCTGGCATCAACATTCAACTTGCCTTGGATATAAGACTGAGCACTATAAAATATAAATAAGGAAATATAGACAAAATATCACATGATATTGACTTCAGGGATAGTTTTGGGAAACCCACAAGGAAAATAAAAGCAAAAATAAACAAATGACACTATACCAAGCTAAAATGTTGCTTTTCAGTGAAAGAAACTATCATTAAAACCAAAAACACACTGTGCTGAATGGAGAAAATAGTTGCACTTCATACATCTGACAGATCTCCAAGATCTATAAGAAACTCATACCATATAACAAAAATAAAATAAGGATCTCAGTAATAAAAAAAAAAATTGGGCAGAACTGCTAAATGGACTCTTGTCCACAGAAGACATATAGATGGCCAAGAGACAAATGAAAGTATTTAAGATCACTCATCAGGGAAGTAATAATAAGGTACCACTATACTCCTGAGAGAATAGCCAATAATTTTTAAAAAAGGATCCAGAAAAAAAAATGTTGGTAAGTACATGGCGAAAAAGGAAATCTCATAGACTTGTTGGAAAGGTAAACTGGTCCAGTCCTTTTGGAAAACAGAACGGAAGTTCCTCAAATTACTACAAATAGATATAAGAAGCAGCAACCCCATTCCTTGGCATTTATCCAGAGAACACAAAAACACCAATTAGAAGTGATAAATATATACTCTTATATTCATTGCAACTGTTTACAATAACTAACGTATGAAAACAACCTAACAGTCCATCACCAGAGCAGTGGATTAAGAACTTATGGTCCATGCAGTGGAATACTAGTTGACTATTTTAAAAAAAAATGAACTCTCCAAACGTGCATGTTTATTGCAGCTCTGTTCACAATTGTCAAGATATGGAAGCAACCCAAATGCCCCAAAACTGATAAATGGCTGAAAAAAATGTGGTATATGTACACGATGGAATACTATGCATCAACCAAGAAGGACATATATGTCATTTGTAGCAGCATGAATGGAGCTAGAAGGACTCATATTAGCAGAAATAAGTCAGAAATAAAAAGAGAAATACAAGATGGTCTCACTTATATGCAGGATACAATGAAAAACAAAGAAATGAATAAGAAAAATCAGAAACAACCAACTGAACTGAAAGAAAGAAAGAGGAGAAGGGGGAAGGAAATGGGGGAGGCAGAGGACAAAAAAGAATCAGATGGCTACTAGGTGTTAAGGAATCAAAAAAAATCCCAGGGCATGCGCGCACACACAAGCACACACACACACACACACATACACAAAATAAAAGAAAATAAATTAAACCAAAAAAAAAAAAAAAACACCACCACCAAAAACAAAACCCCAGAAATTTGACTGCAGAACCCTGGCTCCCTGAGTAGGGATGACAAATGGATATAGTAGAAGGTTACTGGTACTTTGGTAGTGAGTGTGGTGGGGTAACAAACAGTTGAGGAGAGGTGAATCTATACCTTTAAAACATATACAGTGTTGTAAGCCAATGTTAACTCAATAAAATAATTTTTAAAAAATGAACTCTTTATTTGCAAGAGCATGGACAAATGAGGGAATTATGCTAAAGGAAGTCAGAAGGGGAAAGACAAATACTGCATGATTTCACTCACATGTAGAATATATGACCAACAAAAATCACAAAGGCATTTACAAAACTAACCCAAAATAAATCTTAGAAATATAACTGTGGAATTGAGGCTACCAGGGGGAGAAGGAAGGAGGTGGGAACAAAGGAGAGAGGGGGTATTTGGAGGGTAGGTGGGGTGTGGAAAGCTAAATCTGAAGAGATGTGGGTCTATTCCTTAACTCATATAGTGTTTTAAACCAATGTTACCTAATAAAAGAAGAATACATAATTTTTATATCTTATGTGTATCTTTCCGTATCTCAAAGAAGGTGTTAGTCTCACTTTGGGGGTACACAGTATAGTGAGCAGTATTTTGTTCCTGAAACAATGAATCTCAAAAATTGTTATACCTACAATTGATAAGGAGTTTCAGAAGACTCCTGCTGAAAGAATAGCCAATGAGTGGGAGAAAAACATTCCCCTAGGTAGAGGTAGAGATTGGCAAATGGTTGGATCGGTCCTAACAGTGAAGGGTTTTGCATGAATATGAATTTACCACTTCTCATATGTGATGAGAGGCACATGTTTCTGTCATAAACATGTGTAGCCCCCAAATAATTTTTTTAAGTAAAGAATGCTTCTTTTCCAAGATTTTATCTAGAGCTGATTCAAGACAGAGAGTCAGTAACCCATGTTGACTAGATACCCAGGCAAGAACTGGAAACCCAACTATAACACCATCATGTTCATTTGTTTCCAATTTCAGAGTCCAAGCTCTTAAGAGACTCTTACAACTGTTTGAAATCAAAAGTAGCTACAGTTTCTTTTGGGTAAATATTTGACCTTTCTCAGAAACTAGATTCTCTTCCTTCCCTTTGATGCCAGTTTTACCTTTATAAAAAATTTCAAAATAATGTAAATCATATACTTATTCCTTTATACATAAAGCTTCCTTATACCATCCATCAAAAACAAAACAAGAGAAAGCCAGTCAACTTAAATTCCTTTTATAAGCTGATATTGCTCTCTTTAAATGAGCAATCAGTATTACAACTATGCTCTTCAGTGGCATATAGGCAATATGATATTTGATGGTGTTAAAGTAGTTAATGCTGCATTTATCAGATGACTGGTAGTAATTAATAGCCTCTATGTGAAATCTTACTTTTTTTTAGATAGCAGAAAGAATCTTTCCCAAATCCCCCAGAGGCAACTTCATCAACCATTATTTCTTCTGTCACTGAGAAAAGAAAATAGTGAGCCCAGGCAAACTCCAATTTGAATCTGTTCATCTCGGCCCCTGCCTTGCATTAGAATTGAAAACGTAATTTCCAGCCCTTCTTCACAAACGGAATTGTTGTTATTATTCAGTTTTCCATATGTGAGATGCTGTCACCTCTGTCAGCGTCAGCGCATCTCCATTTGTGACTCAAAAACCAGACTCACAGATCTGAACACATGCTGTGCATCTCAAGTGAAAAGGTAATTTCTCCCCTATACTCCAAGAGCCCTACTGATAAGAGCCAAGTCCCTGGTTTGAATATTTGTTCCCATCATCTCCTAGTAACATATTAATGCATCCAATGCCCTTCACATATGCCAGACATCTCTACTCCTTGGATATTTCTTGACAGGGAATCCAAGAACTCTTATTACCTGGTGTCAGAACAATGCCATTTAGAGCAAGATTATTTTGATTCCCATTCCTGCTCCATGGAAACTGGCCTCTGACTGCTATGGTCTTGTTCCTAAAATATGACCATAACTGAGTTCTTTCTTTGGTAGAACAAAGTCTATTTCTCTGCAGTTCCTAGCACTCCAGAGACAGGCCAACTGGGAATAGAAAAATATAATTTAGCATCACAAGTCTGAGACCAAGAAGGTAACCTGGGAGTTGGACATGGAAGTTGGTAAAGATCCCATTCAAAAGGACATCAGTTAAAAATCATCCTAGGCATAATGGACCAAAACAAAATGCTGTCTGTTAGCATTTCCAAATTCTAGACATGAAACCATTCATCTCAGGAATGAATACAATTTCTGATTGTTATGGGCCTGACTGAGATTTTTGCAAATGGGAGGGTGGTAGAGGTGGGATTAAAACAAAAAACTGATGAACAACTCTGCATGATGAAGCAGGTTATTTTAGGGGGAAACTGTTGCATGATAAATTGAGTTTTAGGCACAGAGAGTTATCAGGAAGAGGGAATGCCAGAAGGAGATCTATGCGTGGGTAGTTAGAATGTAAGTAAGAGGGGGCATTAGAGGAAGGATTCTGATCTGAATGAATTAAAGAGGGACACTTACTATCATGGCCAAAGTCAGGGCTTAGTAGCTGTTCAGGAAGGATCCCATTGATAGTGCATGACCAATGATGGGCTTTAGAGACAGGAGTATCTGAATCAGTTTCCAGTTCTCATGCCCCTAGTTAACTTTTCAGCCTCATGTGCTGAACATCAGAGCCTTGTGATGCAGTGGGAAGCTCAGTCCCTACCTAAGACAATGAGTGATGGGGAAAACAGTCTAGCTTTTTGTTCTGTCCTCAGTGACCAACATGAAGTAGCAGTAGTGCATCTGGGGAGAATGGGCATCTTAGAGTACCAGCAGCAAAGCAAATGGGGGCATTTGGTGAGCAAGCATTGGTGAGCTGAAAATGGTGAGGAAGCCATTTTCTACTCCCCTTTCTTCTAATGCTCTAGAAAGCCCAGCCTAGACCTTTCTATGATTTGACTAGGACACAGATAGGTGGTGATAACAACATTATAATGAGTTCAGGTTATGAGCAAGAAATGTCATGGGAAGCTAAGCACAGAACACAAAAATTTAAAGTCAAGTATGGAGTGCACAGATGCATTACCCCTTCATGCTTGCCAGGTGCTGCAGTAGTTTTATTAGTTCATCTGCTGTTATATTTGCTCTTGCCCTGGGTTCCCATTAAAGGCACCCCCTCATAATAGGCAATGCTCTGGACATTGGTTCTTTTTGATTTATGTGGGGAACACCCTCTTTCCCATAAAAGACATCAAACCAAAGCCAAACATTTTATCCTTTGACTTTTCAAGATCCCTAACCACCAAATTCATTGAGTGTAAAAAGAACATGAGCACCCCTAGCAACCCTAAGATTATTAAATTCAATCCCAAAGAAGCTTCTCAAAGCAATCAGTGAAGGGAAGCAAATCTTTTGTTTCTCATCAAAAACTATTGAACCTTGCTGAGATAGCAGATCCAGATGTTCTAAGATTAGAAAAGATTCTATGTTTACTGAAGTCCTACCTTGGAGCATCTTCACATGCATGTGATCACCCAATTCTTACAAATCCTCTGCAGAGCAGGCACTGTGAGGCAGGGGTTAGAGTGAGGATGGGTTTGCATTGGCCCAAGTCTAATTCTAAGTCTGATGATCTTTCTACAGTGACCTTCTGCCTCAGAAAGTAGATGCATCATAAATGCACATGGGCTGTGCCAGTGGTCCCAAACTGAGGGTTACAAACCTACTTGTGACTTTAATTGGATGAGCCAACATTCTTAAAATAGAAAAGATCACAGTAGCTTGCACAAAGTGTAGATAAATACTAACTTGTGGAATGTGGGTATGTCACACCTACTATGTGTATCCCTATGTAAAATGTCCTTGTTAACATGACTCTTGATTAAAACTATTTGCAAACCAGTTTTTTGAAAGTAGGTAGAAATCATTATATACTAGAATCTTAGGATATTTTATTGGTATCTTGGAGTTTCTCCTGCATTGAGAGTTAGGAAAGATCCTGAACCAATCTGATTCAGAGAAAGGTTTCAAGATAAATGTCTAAGGCCACAATCGCCATCCCATCCCACTCCTCACATGATTGATTCCAACCCAATCCCATAAGCTTTGCTTCCCCAAGGGGGAAAGAATAGTGGGCCCCATCAATAAACAACTAATCTTGGGATACATGACTCTGGTCCTAAGAGGCTGTTTGCACCATCTCTGTTGGCTACGGAGTATCATAGACTTTGTTCAATCCTATGTCTGACCTATGTTATTCCAAATAGGCCACAGCCAGGAAAGATAGGTCTGGGCCAAAAATCCTTAACATCTAGGTTGCACGTATCATGTAGGAATAAAAAAAGCAGATAACTCTTCCTTTCCTCACCTATGACCAGTTGGCAGGCACGGGGTGGTGTGTTTACTTAGCAGAGGCAATTGACTATTTCTGGGGTAGTCACACACACTCTGCAGCTCCTGGTACTGTCTGTGCTCTTGTGCTCTCCTGCCTTGAGATATGCTATAGCAATGACTGGTAGGGGCGAGGGGGAGGCTGTTCTGTCTATTTTAATTCTGCCTTAATATGACAGGGCTATGTGTATCATAGCTACAGTAAGCAGCTGCCTTCCACCTCTTCTGCTTTCCCCATCTCTCAAGCATCTCCAAGCAAGCTCCTTGGCAGTGTCCAATATGGCCAGAAAACAGGAATGGTGGTAATTCCTCACAGTTGTACACAGTTTGATAATTGACAAAGCACATCTGATGCCTCATCTCAATCATCTGTACCATAGGCCTTAACCTAACTCTCAGAATTCTCAGATCTTTGGCAAATGAGGAGGTGGATCATCGTGCCTTAGCCATGTGACCCAGGCATGATTGCTGGAATAGAAACTGAAGCCTGACCCAGCTAATTCTCAGTGTCATGCTCAACAGGAGCTGGCCAGGCTCACGTAGACACATTTATATAATTATCAGCACAACGTTGAGACTGTGATGGGCTCTGCTCTGTGTCGAGCATGTCTCTGTGAGCATCTCATTTGTTTTTCACAGCAACCTTTTAAGTTTTTGTTTTGCCCATTTTGTAGATGAGTTAATGGAAGCTTAGAAATAGTAAGTGCACTTATCTGAGACCTGCTGGCTAGGAAGGGCCAGCTGGGACTTGAACCCTTGCAGATCTGAATGCTACATCTTTTTATACATACTTCATTCTTTCTTCTTTTAAAACCCTTTAACTCACTGGATTCTCTTTACATCTCTCAGACTATTTGAGGTAGGTATTCTTATTTCTTTTTTACAGATAGGAAATAAGGCCTAGAAGAAATTGTCAAGAAACACAGAATTTCAGATTTGGAAAGGATCCCAGAGCTCAATTATTTCACTCTCTTTTCTATAGATGAAAAAATGGGCCCAGAGATGTACACTGACTCTTCAATGTTGCACAACTTATTAGTGACACAGCCTGAATGCAAGCCTGTCTCCTCAGCCCCTGCCTCTGCCCTAGGGGGCTTCTCCTAATTCTCAAAATGGAGGGAATTACCATTTCTGGGTTATTCATTTAATTTTCCTGCGCCTCATTGTACTTGTTTGGCTAGAACCACCCTAACAGCATACCACATATGGGGCTAAACCTACAGAAATGTATTTTCTCACAGCTCTGGAGGCTAGAAGCCTAAGATCAAGGTGCTGCCAGGTCTGGTTTCTCCTGAGCTCAAAGGTATCTCTCTTTAACTGGCAGATATCTATTCTCTTACTTTGTCCTCATGTGACCTTTTCTCTATGCACATGTCTCTCTTGTGTCTCTCTGATAAGGACACCAGTCCTATTAGACTGGGGCCACCATTAGGCTGACATTACATCTGTACCAGTAATTACATCTGTACAAGTCCTAATGTGAATGTTGGGGAGACACAATTCAGTATGTAACCTGGTGTCCTCATCTCTATAATGAGGACATTATCACACCCTTCATTGCCACCCTGCTAAAACTCTGTGGGGATCAAGTGAGAGGGTGAGCAGAAATCACCTTGCACAGTGTCTGTCTTAGGGCAAATACCTGATTGATGGTTGCTTGCTGCCACTCTGCCCTGCAAGTTGGGTAGAGAACAGAGAATGGAGGAATGAAAAAGGGAAAGAAAATAGAAGTGCTAATGCATCATTGCTGAGAAGTCAGTCTTGATGGTGTCGGGGGAATAACAAGTTCTTGAGAGTAAGAAAGCAACTTACTGTTCGTTATGCTTCCAATTGCCACGGTTGGCATATTATATTAAAAGACACTTAGAGTCGGGGAGAAGAAAGCTGCTTTGCAGGCATAAAGAACTTTGCAGAAGTGAAGGTTTTAGCATGCCTCATGCTGATTGACAGGATGTCTTCTCTTTAAGTGAGAGGCTGTCAGGCACCATATTGTTAAGAGCTTATCAAATTTGTACACAGGATATTCCTTATTGCATCATCTATCAGATCCTTGCAATATCATGTACAATCAAATGGAAAGTCAAGCTAAATACCAGATCCTATGTGACAAGATCTCCACGGACTGGCAAAGCTAAGTCTCATATTTTTAAAAACCAACGGCTAAATGACCCACACTATGGAAATGCTACAAAGCACATAAAGTAAGATGCTGTTTTGGGTTTTAATGCTCATCTTAGATACTTTTAATCTCCATCAAAAAATAGAAACACACTGCAGAGATGAAATCATGATAAGGGATATGTGAAATATTTGTTCCTGGGCAACCCACAGACAACTTGGTAGGTAACTGGGGACATATTAGTTGGGTTCCAACTCAAGTTCTGCCATTGACTGTGTGTACTTTACCTCTCATCTGTTTCCTACTTATCAAGGAGTGGTGCACTGAGCCATCATCTCCAAGGACTCTCAACCTGGACCATTCCAGTCATGGGAAGAGGCCATTCTTCCCAGTCCCAGGTCTTTCCCCTCCCCTCTTCGTCATCTCTACTCACCTGATCTCATTCACGCACTCACTCCTTGTTCCCTGACCTCAGTCTCCTGGAGACCTTCAGAAATCCCCATTGTCGTTGACACTCAAGATGCTTAAAAATGGACTTGGGTCTGTTTCTCTAAGCTGCTTACTCTTTCTTGACTTCTCCAATTCTGTGCACAGAACCCACCAAAGAATAGAGGGAAGCCACTGATCCTTGAGTCAGACAGTTCTGAGCTTGAAACCTGCTTCCTGCATGGTCTCTTTCATTTCCAAGTGCAGACTGAGGGTTTGCCTTGCACCAGAAAGCTTTGAAGACACACTGATGAATAAAACACTCCCAGTCTTTGAGGATCTCCATGTCCAGTTGTGGATTGCTGAGAATAACCACCTTGTCGTGTCTTAAATGGGATAGTAGACACATCATAGGGCTGCTGGAACTGGCCAACATAAGTAAAGCACAAGTTCCTTTTGTCCCTAACCAGTTCACAGCAGTTCTTTCGTCTGTTCCCAGGCACAGAAAGCTGATTAGCACCTCACCCACATCCTTGGGCAAGTCTGTCTCACTTCTGTAAGGTTCTCATACTTTCGGACGCAGTAGGGATTCCAACAAGGCTTGCCATCACTCTACCATAAAGATGACACATTACAGGCTACAGAGTTTTTGCTTCCCCTCAAGGACAGGGGCATTGTTTTTTTTCCTCACTGGCCTCCATACCAAGCACTGAGCCTGGCACATAGTAGGTCCTCAATAAATAAGAACTTTCATCCTTGCTTAGACAAGACCCCTGGCACTCATGGTTCTCATTTAAAAACAGGAACCCTCACCTCCCTCTTGCAAGTGTCAGAGAAAATTAACAACATGATTTGGATGAACAACAGGGAAGCCAGCACAATTGCCCTGACTTCTCCATCACAATTAGTTCCCTCATTTCTCCCTCCCTTATCTTTTCATTGTTTAGTAAAGAATGAAATGTGCTGATGAACACTCACAGAAGGTGCTGAAGCCAACTTAAAAGGCAAACGGGAAGAAAAAAAAGAGATTTTTAGGAAAGAAGGAAGTACAATAGTAGGGATAATAAACCAAGGCACCAGGAAAATCTCTGCCAGGTGGTCACAACGCTTCTATTTCTGTCCTTGTCAAGTGCATTGCTGGATGAGACCAAGCACAAATACTTCCTCTCTGACAAGAGACACTTTTGTGTGCTGAGTCCTTCATCAGTTCTGCTCTATCAGATGAGTGCATGTTCGCTGGGCAGTTTTATTAGCACTCTTGATCCACCAAACCCTTAAACCAAGTCACCATCATACTGATCATTATTAGCATTGCTCAAAGCGCATGATCTAAAAATTCATATTAAAAATGCCCTGATTCATTTCCAACTAAAGAATTTTTAGCCCAAGGAACTCGGTACATCTGTTTTAGAAATCAGTCATCTATGAAAGGCTTTTCTCTTCTGTACATTCTATAGGAAGGCAGAGCGCAATCACCCGGCAGGTTTTCCTTTATCTTTGGAAAAAGGAGTCAAAATTCCATTTATAAAGCAAAGCCTTAAAATAACTTGGAGAAACAACTGATTGCACTGAGTGGCCAGGTCAGGGTGGCTATCACCAATTAGTTAACCTCAGGAAAACATGGATTTTCAGAGATGTCAAGGATTCAGAGGCTGAGTGCCTTTATCGAGCATCAACACTATGCTAGGTGTCCTTGCCTCCAACGTGGTGATCATCTCACCGGGAACATGGCAGTGGCAGGTGAGAGATGATGAGAAAAACACAAGACCACAAGATCAGGGTGGAGTCTGCAGTATGTGAACAGGACCTCCAGGCTTAAATTAGAAACTGCATCCCTAGGGATAGGGAGGGAACAGAAAGTTGTAAATGGATAAAGAATATAGACAAAGACCTTGTGTATCCTTCTATAATCTATGACCTATTCCCAACGTGGTCAGTTACAGAGCCAAGAACAGACATAGAGTAGTCATGACACTAATGAAGGCCACATTCATAAAGTTTTATAAAATTTGCAAAAAGTAGTTTAACTTCAGTTGGTTCACTGCTGTGTCTTACCAATCCAATTTATCTTCCATTATTTTTCCCATCAGAATCAGGGGCCATTAAAGTGGTCTTTTGATTTTGGGAGAATGTAGTTCAGGGAAAGTTAAGTTCAGAAATTCATTTGAGTTTAGTGGAATGTATTTATATGACACATGGTAACTTCCTGGTCTAATGACATTATTACTAGCTTCTGGGAACCTTTCTTAATATAATCAATCCCAAGAGCACTGAGATTGGTCAATGAACAAAAATGGAAAAAGTGAAATTCCCTGAAATTTCACAGTCCTTATGGGAAAGAAATTTGATTGGTATTTTCCCACCCTTGACAAAAATCCTAAGAATTTACATGAAATTGCCAGTAACAAGTTGTGAAGCTGAATAGAACTGTTCAAAATCATGAATAATAAAAACCAATTTCAATCAACTATAATAGAGAAAAGAGTGAATTATCTTTCTATTTTCTCTATGGACAATCTTATAAAATCATTGTCATATGAAAAAGTGGTCAAAGGGTTTGAAACAAGAAATGTATAAATAAAGAAAATTATCAATTGATTCATTGATTAAAACAATAAGCGATTTTCTCAGTCTGCGATGTTCATCATATTTGCCAGCCTTTTCACATTTGTAATTTGTTTTTATTTCTTTTCTCCTTCTAAATTAGTAATTTTATGGCTAATTTTCTATTTTTTTTCTTAAAGTGGATCCCCTAAGATCAACAGAAAGACACATGAAGTCCATTATGAAAAAATCATGTTAAGGTGTGAAAAGAACACAGAAAAAGGGTCTCCTAAGTTGGTTTGAGATGTTTAAAAGATACATGAAGAAAGGAAAGGATAGCCTTGGTGGAGGAGTCCCTGAAGATGATATAGTTAAGCATGGATTGGTGGGTAGACTGAAATTAGGCACCTCACAACAGATGGACCAGGTCACCTTATAACCCAGGTAGGTTACGAGGCACATCCCTTTTTATTCCCACGTAATTGGGGCCTTTGAATGTCACTGTCATTTTTTCTAGCTATTTACATAAGGGAATGATTCCATTTGCCAAGAATTAAAAAGGAAATGAAATGCAATCAATTCTGTATTAGTGGCAACTAAATAACCAATATATGCTATTCTATCAACACTTATCAGGTGAAACTACTTTTCCCCCATCCTCATTGAGGGACTGATTAAGAATGTTCCATACATCCAGAATGACCTTCAGCTCAGTGAAGGTCAGTGACCAGTGTTTAGCCCCTCCCCAAGGAAAACAAAGGACCGGTCCCTTCTGTTGTCCTAAGCTAGGCCCCTATGTTCATCAACATGTGGCTGTTAGCTCATATATCTTAATCCATAGTACATATGAAAAGGACATTACAGAAGGAGATAGTTCATATGCATAATTATGCACATTTCTTTACAGAAATGTCTTTCCTTAGTGCCTCTAAGAAAAAAAAAAAGAATGAACATTTATTGCGTATTTACTACATACTATACACTGTGCTAATCACCTTATAGGTGTTGTCACGTTTATTTTTTACACCAACCTGTACCATATATGTCATTATCCCAAGCGGTTACTCAACTTGCCTGAGTCTTGCCAGAGTGAGTAGATTTGCCACACCTGAAAGTCAGCTAGTTCATCTCAGTACATTCATCATCTTTTCTCTCTCCCCTACGACCCTTACTTCCCCTGCTTTTCTACTACATGTGGTTAATATAAAACAGCACCATTTTGGGTCAAAACATTTTTCAGTGACTTCCCTAAAAGGCAGGTCACTGCTAATAAAGTCACTTGTCTTTCTTATTGGACTATTCTTCTATATCCCGAGTCTTTGAGTTGATCTTCAGGTGAAAGTAGGGATGGGACATCTAACTTTAATTCAGCATTGTGTCAAGAACAAGGCTGTCTTTTCAAGGTTTACCCAACATTCAGTATTTACATGCCATCCTTTAAAGGGAGCAGAAATACAGAATTGAGAAATTCTAAAACCAGGCACCACACAGGCTTCTATTGAAAAAGAACAGAACCCTCTGCCTCCCACAGCAGATGCCATTCACTCCAGGGACTGGATGTCAGCACAAACCAGAGCAGATTTCATTCATCCTTGTCCAACCCTAGGGAGCCAGGGTGCTTTATTCAAGGCAAAAATTTCAAAGTCTTCAACATGCCCCTCCTAGCCATCTCTCTCTCCAGCCAGGTGGCCGGCGGGTTCTGATTGATCCCAACAAGGTTTCTTCTCATATCTGAATTTCACAAGCATGTGAGAGTCTTGGGGGTGGGTTTTTCCCCCTAGAGTCTCTAATAAGCCAGGTCTTCATATTTGAAATAAAGCCTTCAACAGACTCTCCCCTGCTAGCCAAGCAGCCTCTCAGCAGGTGTGTTCACTCTTTTCCCCAAAGATTCAGAACTTCAGAATTCAAAATCAGATGTTTGGAATGACAGCCCCTGACATGACCCTGGAAGAAATTTACTTGCCTTTTTTTGGGATGCAAGCTGCTTTATAATTCACAGAGGGTTGCTCTCCTGCCTGAAGGAATCTTCAGGAGGATGAGAACAAGAAAGATGGGGTCAAGAGATTGCATTATCACTGGTGAGGCATGTGGGTGGAGGTCCTGCCTGGGAGGCTCCCTTCTGTGGCGGGTGCCACCCTTCTGGAGATCTAATGGGCAGAGCAGACGTGCTGTGATGGAAGCTGGGATGATCAAGGGTAACAGCCTTTGCAGTGTTAGGAAAGGTTTCAAATGATACAGCTTCCTCCGCCTAAAAGACCTGGACTCAGAAAGGATCCAATCAAAGTCCCTGAAGATAATGATGAAGGGAAGTGAGAAGTTGAACATGGCCTTGTTCCGCTAACCCTACACATCAGTGCTAAGGAGCAGCCTCCAAATTGGAAGGAAGCCATTTGGGAACAATTGAAAGGAAATATAACTTTACACAGCAGGTAGGAAACTTATGGGACTTACCAGCCCTGAAGGTGGTACAGGCCATTTATAAATAGACTCAAAGCACTTTCAGAGAAATCTGGAATAAGAGAGCCATTGTGGGTCATTGAGGAGAAGTCAAGATGTTTGACTAGGATTGGACATAATCTTTTGAAACTGACCTAGAGGATAGTTACCAAACCTTTTTGTTCCATGGCACACAAGCGGCGTGACATTCACAAATGCAACACACATTCTCATGGTGTCTCCAAATTTTGGCCTCTGGCATAGACAAAATGTGAGCTCTGCTTCCTTTATATTCTTTGTGAGCAAGAATATTAAAAATCATGTGAGTCAGAGTAACATGTATGGCAAGAAACTTTTGGAGCACAGATTCTTTGCAAATTTCCCCTTTAGATTCCATAGACATCTGTCCTGCAAGCATGTTCCATCAAACCCACGCAGTTAGGCTGTGAGGCATGCTAAGATCTCAATGAAGGGACCAAAAGATTAGGAGATAAACTAGGTTTAGAGTGAAACTGAAATGCTTTAGTCAGGCAGGACTCAAGACTGTGACTTTCGGCATTGTTAAACTAACTGATACTACAGCACCCAGCTGTTATAGGTGCTCAGAGATAATCAGTAAATTAATTACCTAGAAAATGTAGTTTCTCTCACTTACCAACCCCACTCACCAAAGGGATCCACAGCAGTGCCAATCACAATGTCTATGATGCCTACTTGGACTTGGAAATTTTAGGGTGTGACCCAAACTGAGCTCGGTGTATAGAGACTGTTCAGAAGTCAATGTGCCCGAGGAAGGAAGCCTTCCTCTGGCAGGTCCTTCCAAATGACACAGAGTCACTGTCAAAAATCAAGATTTCAGGAGCAGGGTCCTGTCCCCAGGCAGGATCTGGGAGAAATAAAGCATGGACCAAGGTGCCAACCTAGTAAATAGACCACTCAGCACTACCTTCAACTGGGGGGCTAACAGCAGCTATACTTTGAAATTTCCGCCAGAACACTGAAAATTTAGCATGCTGTTATGGGAGTGGTTGTGTCCCTTGAAAGTCTTGTGCACTAAGGCCCTAACCCCTAGTAGCTCAAAATGTAACCTTCTTTGGAAAGACAGTCTCTGCAGATGTGATAAAAGAGGAAATCCTTATTATAAAATGGTAAAGGGGAAGAAAACTTGACTCCATTCTCTTGTACTCTGTGAAAAGTACAACTGGCAAGTGATGAACTTAGATATTTACCTGAGGAGATTTCTAAGTAAAGTGATGGTGATGTGGCCTGGTTTCTCCTTGCTGCTTGTCGGATGTGAGGGCGATCTGGCTGCGACATCTGACACCCCATTGATCACCAGGGTTGATTCGGCTGATCTGGCTGACTAGGCGGATGTCCCCTTCCTCCCTCACCACTCCATGTGTGTCCCTCCTGAAGCTGTGCACTCAGTCAAAGAGAATGGCCTTCCCTGAATAGAGGCTGACCGTTCTTCATCGAGGGTATATGAGTAGCTGCGCTCCCCTGCTAGAACCTCCAAACAAGCTCTCCTTGCTGCTTGTAGTAAAATGTGTGAGAAGAAAGAGAAAATGCAGAAAGAGCTGATAAAGAAAAAGAAACCTGATGATTTGGACAACTCTCATCTCATACATAATGTAAAAAAAACTGAGAAAGCATACACTGAGAACACCAAGGATGTGGCTAGATGGTGGATTGCTACAAAGACTAGGTATGTGACTAAAAAATCCAAACATCTCAGTAAAATGCTTGCCAACCTGGACTGAAGGCAACAAAGCTGCAACAACAATGAAGGAAGCTGTCAGATCTGTGAGTCTACAGGCCACAGAGCAGTGAGGCTACCAACATGTGTTGTCCTTCAAGCAAAGAGAAAAATGACCGTGAGGCCAGAGCCATGTTTTTAGCTCCAGAAAGAAAAACTAGTTCTTCATTCCAGAGGGTAGAATTGCTGTCCAGGGCTGAGGAGCAAGGATGCTCACCAGCCATAGGACAGAGGGTGAAAGATCTTCACTCTCAAGCCTCAGAATATAATCAAATTTGATATGGACCATTCCACAGGTGTGAGGTGGTACCTCATCATAGTCTTGTTTTGCATTTCCCTGATAATAAGCAATGTAGAACATTGTTTAATATGCCTGTTTGTCATTTGCATTTCTTCTGTGTAGAAGTGTCATTTAGCTCTTCTGCCCATTTTGTGGACTGAGTTGTTTGCTTTGTTTCTGTTGAGTTGTGTGAAAAAATCACAGATGCTATGGTGGTGGGAGAATTACAGGGGCTATACCTGACAGGGGAAATCAAACACTGTCCAAAAATTAACAGATATAAGGAAATAAATACATTAATAAGTAAAAAAATACAATCAAATTTATCCTGCCAGCTTTCAGGTATAGTTGGGATTCATTTCCCTTTTCTCGGAATTTCTTCCACTTAGAATGAATCTATCCTGTGCTGGTCTGATCATGAAGCTGGGTGAAACTGGGTCTGATCATGAAGCTTCCCCCACCCTTGGGGGCATGGCAGTTAAAAACCCATGGCAATTAAAATAACTGGTGGAAGAAGCAGCTGAGAGAGGATTTGCAAGAAAAGCAGAATCATGTGGAGCTGATAGCTCAGAGGTTTTGGCACCTGGAGAAAGACATGGGAGCAGAGGAGAGAAGAGAATGGAAGGTGGGTAAAGAGTAGTCTGAGTGACCAGGTTGGGCAGAAGCCCCCTGGAAGAGTGAGCTGGTGGAGGCGAGAAGTCATGGTGGCCAGCGGAAGAGTGGCCAGCGTGGAGAGTGTGATGCTGCAACAAGGTGGCCTGGAAAGCTGGTACCTGGCGATGGCCAGGAATTTGGAAAGCTGATTTGTACATCAGCAATTGCGCAGGAAGTTTGAAGCACCTTGAAGAAGTGGAGCAGCTCGGGATACCAGAGAGAGAAAAATAAAAGAGAAGATGCCAGAGAAAGACTGAACTTTGCAGATTTTGTCAACCTCTGAGGTTTGGAGGGACAAAGGGGCACCATCTTGGACTGTGTCTTTGGGACCTTTGGGACTGTGAATGGTGACTGGGGTAAGATAACAGCCACTTGTGGCTTTAAGTACTTTTCATTTTCCCTGAACTCCCTTGCTAATAAAATCCCTTGTTATACTGAATTTTGAGTGGCAACTGCTACACGAGTGACATGGATCTGTGGCTTTTAAGTTGGAGGTTTTCCCCTCTTTTTCGACCCAATTTCAATCATTGAATTTTGAAAGTAGATAATTAATCCAGTTTTAGGGGTTCATAAAGAAGAATTTTACTACAGAATGAATCATACCCTGAGCATCATTCATACCTGAATTAGATATTTAGATGATATTCTGACTGAGAGTTGACACCAGAAAGGGTTAAGTCATTTGATTACACTGGGGTAGGTCAATCTCACAGATAAAAAAGACAACAATTTTAGAAGACAAGAGGGCAAATTGTCTTCAGTTTAACTGTGTCTTCTCAAAAGTCATGTGTAGAAATCCTAATTCCCAGCATCGCAGAGTATAACTTTATTTGCAAATACGGTGTTTCAGATACAATTATTTAAGATGAGGGCAAGCTAGACTAGTTTGTGTGCCTAAACTCATGTGTGTCCTTATCAAAGGGGAAAACTGGGACACAGGTATGCATCCAAGGAAGAATGTCATGTGGAGACTGGAGTTATGCTGCCCTAAGACAAGGAACTATGAGAAGTTTAGGGGAAATGCCTCGGCCAGATCTTCCTCTAGTACCATAAAGAGAACAAGGCTTGCCAACAACTTGATTTTGGACTTCTGATCTCCAGACTCATGTGACAATAAATCTCTGTTGTTTAACACAGTTTTTGGTACTCCATTACAGAAGCTCTGATAAACTAATATGCAAGTTCATCCAAGACATCTAAACATAAATGACTACAAACAAACCCAGTGGAATCATCCTAAGAATGATCCCCTTAGAAAGAAAATTGAAGGGCCCCTCCTGTCTTGTGAATTCTCAGGGCCAAAAACTGCTACCCAGAATTGCAACCTTTAAAAAACAGATGCTGAGAAACAAGGACCCAGAACATAACTGCACTTTAGATCAAAAGGTTTGAAGGGGAGAAAAGGAACGTGAGAACAATAGACATGAGAGAATGAGAGAGAATGATTCTTTTCTCACAAATGAAGTCAAGATTATTCATTCTTGCCCTTTTTTTAAGGACAATTAACGGGAATTTCTAAAACTCAGAATGTCGAAATCATTAGCAACTGATCACTTGAAGTAAGAATGCAGCTGTTATGATTAATGGCTGAATTTTAAATATTTCAGACAGATCAAGGAACTCCCCCACCCTACTCCGCTTGTCATATGTCCTCCCCAGGATGCTTCAGCAGATGATGGCATCTCAACAGGTTCTTTCCTCTCAAAATTTTGTGTAATTCCAGAAAAAAAAATTCCATCTAAGTCTCAAATGCATTCATTCATCAGACAGCATGAGGTAGGAGGATGTAGTAGAAAGAGTATGTTGGAAGGGAAAAAATAGATTTTTGATCTCTGCTTTTCCATTTTATGCAAACCTGATTTTCTCATCAGTGAAATGGAAGTGGGGAAGATAAAACTTTCCATTCCCAATATATAGAAACTTTGTGCAAAATATCAAGTCCTTTAAAAGTGTTAATTATTGGTACCTTCTATGTGCAAGACACATGGACACCAATGAAATAGACAAATCACATTTGAGTATCTAGTAAATGGTGCTGATATGAGCAGTGCCTTGTGTAGACACAGATTGACTTCTAAGATACTATTTCTGCTACTGTAAAGTGATCTTGGGAAGCTTCCAGGAGGTGTTGGCATTTCCTCTGAGGCTACAAGGAGGAGCAATGGATTTCCAGGTAAATATGAGAGAAGAATGCATGCCAACATAGAAGAGGAAGTCATTTTAACAATGAAGTTCCATAGAGAAGGGGTCACTTAAGGCTTATAGGTGGTGAAGAATTCAAGAAGACTTCAAGGAGGAAATGATCCTTGTATCAGAGAACAGCTGAGACATGGATGCTGTGGTTTCTGAATTTTGCTGAGTTTGAAGAACCAGAAAGGAAACCATTGCCACTGAGGGAATGTAAAATATTCCCATTCCTTCACTGAAGCAGGAACTCAGTGTTCTTGTTTAGCTGCCTGAAAGCATGGCAAAAAATAGAACAGGTCAAGCGTGTCTCCATATCAAACCATTTCCATCTCTCCAGTGTTACTAAAAATGAAAGTCAGGGCGATCATCTGAATGAGGATGATATGCCCTTGTTCTTGTCTATCAGATACCTTAAAGCCCCCCCAAATCCTTGCAACACCTGAGATGGAGGGAAAGGAGACTGTTTTGGCAGATGACTCTATTTTAATTTGTATAAAAAGAAATAGTGAAATATAAAGAAATAGTTAAGGAGATAGAAACAACTGGAGTATCACAATAGACCCTCCTCCCTCAGAGCAGGGAAAATCACTGGTACTTCATTCTGGTTCATTCCCTGGACAGCCTCCTTAAAAGGCAGTAACCTCCTTAAAAGGCAGAGTAACATCCTTAAAAGGCAGTTTTTATCATATAACTATTTTGGCCAAAAATTTAGAGATGGCTCTCTTATGTCCACAAAATTGAACCCACATTAAATTAAATTCTTCATGACAAGATTCCAACCAATTTTCCAACAATCTTCTTTTGCTATCTTCATTGTAATCTCCCCTTTGTTCCAGTGGAATGGACCATAAGCTCTCCCTGGATCTTCTCTGAACTATCCTGTCAGCTTCGAGTTCTAGTTCCTTAGTCCTTAAAGCCCTTCTGTCTCATATCCCCCTCTGAAAATCGAGCCATTATTCCAGGATCAATTCAAGTCCCATCCCCATCAAATTAAGCAGTCATTTACCAAGCCCTTCCTTGCAAGAGCTCTTTACTTGTTCAAATGGAGAGTCAGAGAAAAGCACCTGTCTGACTTTAAGTGGCTTCCAAAGAAGAGCAAAGACAGACACATAAGCAACTGTCCAATAAATATATCATGTGTGTACAGCACACTGTGTAGACAGCATCTTAAGGCAGTAATTCTGCTATTGAAAAGGGATCCAGGGAAGTCTCTGAGGTGGTGGCATTTCATCTGAGGTTCTAAGAAGGAGCAGTGGATTTCTAGGTAAAGATGAATGAGTAGTACATGTCAAAGTACAGTGGTCAGTACAAAACATCAAGAACAAGGATAGGTTCAAAATGGTGGGTCCCAGATTTTGTGGAGTAGAAGTAGAAAAAAGTCTGGGAAGGAATTTCAGGGTCTAGAGTGTTGGGTATGCCCTAAGCTATGAATTTGGACCTTGACTCATAGGTATAGAGTCTTTTTAAGGGTCATTTTGGGATGAATGTCTGATATTAGATACTTAGTGTTACCTGATAATTCAGGTATGGAGCATATGGAAAAGAGCATATGGAAAAGAGCATATGGAAAAGAGCAGTTAGGAAACTATTATTACAGTCTATATAAGACATAATGGAAGATTTGATTCCTGACAGTGGTGATGTACCAAAAAATAAGGGATAAGGCCCTCGTATCTTAAGAGAATATTCCTAATATACCCTCATCCTTAACAGATGTTTTTTCTCCCTGTTATATCATTTATATAACTCATATTTTTACATGCATTAATATTTTTACTTATGTTGTAACTAGTATTATGTTTCATCTTCCTAATATTAAACCAAAATTTCTCTAGTCTTATAGTAGATGCTTAATACGTAAGTGAAGAAGGGACTTGCACAAAATTTTCTTACAGTTGTTCAGTTCCAGAAAGAGAACCCTACTCAATATAACGAGGAAAGGGAAGTACATTATTAGGATACAGGGCTAGCTCAGGGAAACTAGGAACAGGAAATAGAACCTGGTCCACAGAAGAAATATGGGATTTCCAGGGAAAATTATGAATCAATCCAGATTCTGCTTTTCTTGGTTCAAATTCTTAAAAGATCAGACCACTTATCACAGGTTCAAACTGTGTTCAAGTGGAGAAAGGTTATAATAAAAGTAGGGCAAGAAACTTACTATTTCTACTAGGGTATAAGATGTATTAAGACATCTTTACCAGAGAAAATAATTTCAAAAATGTTTCAAAATTAGAGAGTAACTTCAAAATACTTCACAAACATTGGGTTCAACATTTCACAAGCCAGAATCCTATAAGATATAGATGGTTTTTTTTTTCTTAATCTCTCCATAAGCAAGTCAGTTGGCTTAGAGAAGTTAAGTGATTTCCTCATTATCACACAGGGAATCACTTGTAGAGCAAGTGATACTGAAATTTAGGAGTATGCATTTCTCAAACCAAGGACTGTTTAGATCAGACAGTGTTATCTTCTAAAACGTTCCTAATTCATTCATTCACTGATGAATATTTGCATAGCATTTCTATGAGTTAAACCCTGTGCTTGGGATTGAGGGAAATTTTGAAATAAAAATCACTTTACTCATGCTGGTCACTAAAGAGACAAGGTGGTACCTTCAGTTCACCATCCAGGAAATGTATTAAATGAAAAGTAGTTTATGAAAGTGCTGAAACTTTCCCCCAAAGTTTCTATAATTAGTTCAGGTACTTAGTGATATTATTCTAAAGTTATTTTATTCAGCAATAATATTTAAGATTAATATATTCTCTCTGGTATCTATAGTAACCGGTCTTTCGGCGTAGTATTAAGATTGGGGACTTATTTATATTTAGGCTTCACCCAAGAGGAAGATTTTTGTATAATTTATTGTTACATTTAGAGAGCATAAAACCTTTAGGCCACAATGTGTAGTTAATATTCAGAATTAAGTCAGTTTATTATGCATCAACTGGTAGGTCAAATTCAGCTTTGTGTGCTATAATTTATAATACAGGTTTTTGCCTGGAGCAACATGGAAGCCCTGAAGCAGTACTGTGAATTATTACAACTAAATCGGGCACTACCTGCCAAAATATACACTATTGCTTGTATTTCTATTGCACGAAAACTATAAACATGATTTCCGAGAGCTCTGTGCTGCAAGGACATCTAAATAAAATATCAGCTTCATGACCAGTGTCAGCATTTAGAAACTTCTTTCCTTTACTTGGAACTGCTGCAGGTCTGGGTTTCAGTGGCAATTCACTTCTTAGCCACTTACAAAATGGCAGTTTACAGGTTTTATGACTACACAGTGTAAGCATATTTCTCTCTTTTAATGGGTGTGCAAGCTACACTGCTGTACGCTTATGATCATTATTAAAAGTGTATTTGGAAAGCAACCTTACATATGGCATTTAATAAGCCAAGATATTTTAATAAAAGATTCAGTGCATACTTAAACTATATTATAAATTTCTTTCCTTGAACATCATTTGGGTTTTTGATGGCTGTTTGCCTGACTCCTTCAAGATTTCTAAACTAAAGCAGGGATGGGCTATAGTTCAGACTGTGGGCTTCAACTGTCTAAATTCCAACAAGTACGTTATGCTCCACACAAAGGCTAGCAAACATGGTTGCCTCCTGACTATGTGTGGATATATTTCCTATTTTACCCCTTTGCAAAAATTAAGGAAGCAATTTTGACCTAAAATTCCAAAAGTGGAGAAGGTTAAGTAAACTCTGGAATTTACAATCTCTATATGTGACCATTCACAAGATGGTTACAAAGGATACATAAGCAAGTTTTTAAAATTGTTGAGTTCTGACCCAGTCTCTTTCTCAAAGATCACAGTGTGAAATTAATGTTAGAAAAGCATGAAAGCTCACCTAGTATAAAATTGCATTGAACATTCCAGACACTTAGGAGAGAAAGTGGACTTTAGCCATCTGTCTCTCTCTTCCCTCAGAAAGGGAGTTCCAAGACTCCATGCTATTGGCATCGATGGGAAAAATTTAACAATGAAGGAAAAGACAACAGGAAACAATATTTTCCCTAATAAAAATTAGATCTTTCTTAAAGTCATAACTGCCCAGAAGTCTTCAAAAGGAAGAGAAGGAGAAAATACACAGGAAGGGTCTTTGTTAGTAAGGAAAGACCTGTCAGGAAAGGAGACTTGACACAAACCTTGGTAAACTAGTAATTTTAAAATCAGATACCAATTTTTAGTAGCTCACTTTGTAAGATTCTAATAAATAAACTTTAGTTTATACGAAAGGAAAGTGAGACTAAAAAGTATTTGTTATGGATATCAAATTTACCCAAAAAGATCAGAGAACAGGACTGGACTTTTGAATCAAATCTTTGACCATCAGGAAATTGGCTACCATCAAGTTTTAAGGATCAGCAGATACTACCGGGCTCTCTCACTCTGTTCTCTGTTGGTACACCAGGAATTGCTTATAGCTAGAAACCTAGCTCCCTAAAGCTGCAGAGTCAAACAATTTGGGAAAACCCAGGGGAAACTCATCTGCATCACATGATGCGGCAGAGAGGAGAAACAGCTAGTTAAGGACAACTGACCAAGCTACCACAGTGTCACCTGCTCGGCACAACTGGATGATCATCAGAGATTTCCTAGCACTGAGAGTCGATAAACCCACACCTGCTAACAAGGACAGGGAGGCACCAGTCACTCAAAGCTTTCAGCAAGAACCTTCTCTCCATAGCACACTGTCTCCAAAATCGCAACAAGCTGCTCTGAAAAGGTATGATATTTTATATGCATAGTAGATCCTTGGGGCTTGAGATGAAGCACCCAGGTGTGGGAAGAGACCACCCACGTAAGCCACGGGTCCCATCCCTGGCCCAGAGGTGCAGTTGCCTCCTGTCACCTGGAATGGGGACTCTGCACATGCATCTGAAGATGAAATTTGGCTCACACCATAAACATATTTGCTTACCCAAGTAAAGAAAACAGGTGTGTGGCTGTCCCACGTAAAGGAGCTCATGGCTCAATGGGCCATGTGACGAGGCAAGCTGGAGCAGGTGTGCAGCCTGGCAGGCAGACCCCAAACAAGTACCTGGAAAGATATAGACAACTGCAGCGTGCTAACTTGCTGCTTTTTTGTCTTGCCTCACAAGCCCACGAGTTTGAAAACATGCCAAAATCCTTGCTACTCCAACATCAGAGAGAACTGCAGGTATCAGCCAGTAGGGTTGGAATAGGAGGCAGATGATCTTTTGGGCAAGTTATCATGAACTCAGGGTCTGCGCACATCCCAGAGTCTCTAGGGTTCAATGAGGCCCTGCCATTCCATCCTTCACTTATTTAACAAATGTTTGCCGAACACCTGCTAGTTTCAGTATTGTAAAGTGGCTTTAAAATTCACATTTAGCCCCTATTAGGCCTCCCACACTTACTAAAACATTACCATGTTCCCTTGGCTTGGTCTACTGTAGTCCTTGGGATGCAGAATTTACTCAACTCCAGGCAGCATATTTGTCCAAGGAGCATATTTGTCCCCATTTAAGATTTTTTTAATTAGATATCTTGCAATTATTTCTTTCTCCCCTAAAAATCTATAATGTGGAACAATTAAATATAATTATTTGGCAGTTATGAGCAATAAAAATATCATACATCAGCTGGGTGATGGTACATATCTGTAATCCAAGTGCTGGGAGGCAAGAGGCCAGGGATTGCTTGAGTTCACAGGTTCAAGACTACCCTGGGCAATATAGCAAGACCTGGTTTCAAAAAAGCATCTAGGTGCAGTGGCAGGCACCTGTAATCCCAGCTACCTGGGAGGTTGAGGTTGGGGGTCACTTGAGTCCAGGGGATTGGGACTACCCAGGGCAAAATAGCTAGACCTAGTTTCAAAAAAAAATCCTACATTAATCAATTCTTATTGGTAATAATCAGCTTTTACAAACAAGAAGTTATTATTAAAACTTTTTTGTTAATGGAAGAAAGTGAAAAAACTAGGGACAGAAGCAACAATGGTGATGAATCTTCAATATTATGTTAAGTGAAAGTATCCTGACATGAAATAACGCATTCTATATGATTCCACTTATATGGTATTATTGAAAAGATGAAGCTAAATGGTAGAGAACATATCAGTGGTTGCCAATCAAGGTGGGAGTGTGGGGAAGAAAAAGGTTTGACTTCAAGGAGAAAAGAGATATTTTGGGGTGATAGAGTGATTTTGTATAATCATTGTGGTGGTGGCTATGGATATGTAGTTTGTCAAATCTCTTAGAATTTTGACTCTAAAGGGTATTTTTTATTTCTGTAGGAAAACAAATGTAAAGTGAATAAGAGTCAATTTTATTTTCAGATAATTAAGGAAAAGAATCATGTTTTGGGATATACAAAAAGAAGTTATTGGACTGAGTGCAATAAACAGTGTTTTTAGATAAAAGGCATCCAGACTCTATGTCTGTAGAGAAGACATAGAGTTTACATAAAATACTCCCAGATGCTCAGAGAATCTCACAATCACTGAGCTCTAGCAACATGTTTGAAACATCAGATTCAGCCAGGCAAGAGAGAAGGAAGGTAGACTGTTTCATTACCTGGCACAGAAAAGCTAATTTCAATCACTAGAAAGTCAAATCCATAAGGGCAGAGAGTTTGATTACATACAGGCAGTACTCTAGAAAGTGTCACAAATGAAGGGTGTTCAAAAGGATTGTCTTGAGTGAATGAATGAATGAATGAATGAATGAATGAATGAGTTACAACTAATTTGTGTACATATATTCAAATGATCCTTCTCTATTTTCAATACATGGAGCTATCAAATACAAACCTAACAAAGGAATATTGAATATCTAGTGGAACTTAAAAGATAAAGTAGTCTGTGAGATGTCATAATCTAAGTTTAAGTCATAATAGCAGAAGGAGAGAAAAACCAATGGCTTAGGTACTTGAAATCCTAAAACTGACCCTTCCATAATCCATGAGGATCAACTTCAAATCATTGCAAGAGTGTCTAGAAGAACTTTACCCAAGACACCAGAGAGGAAACTTTAAATGTATCAGACAAGGCCAAAAAAACTCAAACACAAGAAGTTGAAAATTCAAATTTGATAAATTTCCAACAAGCAATTTTAGGAAGTTGGACAAGTAAATATTAAGTTCAAACAGGAAAAGGTTATGTGGGAAGCCAGGAAAATACTAAATAAGAAAAGAAAACAAGAAAAATAAAAACTGTAAAGAGGAACAAGCTATATCAGACAGATACTAAAATATAATGTAAAAACTCTATAATTAAAGCAGTGTGGTATTGGCCCTTGAATAAACAAATTGCTCAAAACAAAATAGAAATCCCAGTAATGAGTCTAAGCACATGTAGAATTTAGTATGCAAGATAAAACATCTTAATAACTGGGTCAAAGATGAACTTCTGAATAAATGATTGTCAGTTGGAATAAGGTTAAAATTAAATACATGTCTCATACGAAGACAAAAATAAATTCCAAAGAAATTAGGGACTTTAGTTAAAAAATTGAACTATACATATATTTTTAAAAATATGAGTCAATTTCCCTTTAAGCTCAATGTAGGAAAAGGCTTTTAAAAATAGTTTTTTTAATTAAATAATTTATTTGTATATGTATTCTACATCATTTTAATCCCTATGGTTCACCCACCACCTCCCCTCACTGACCACTCCAGCTGGTCCCCACCCTCCAGTTGTGTACTTTTATTTGGTTGTCCACATATTAATGAAACCATTTTTTCTTTCGGACTCATTTCTGCTACTATGATTTCTTCTAGGTACATCCATGTTTCCATAAATTCATCAAATTTGTAATTTTTAACTGATGAGTAATACTCCATTGTGTATATATACCACATATTTTTCATCCATTCATCTGTTTTGGGACATTTGGGTTGTTTTCATTTCCTTGCAATTATAAATAGTGCTGCAATAAACATCCAAGAACACGTGTCCTTTTGTACCCACATTGAGGTCTCCTTTGGGTAGATTTCCAGAAGAGCGATTGCTGGGTCAAATGGTAGTTCCATTTTGATTAGTTTAAGGGTCCTCCATACGGCTTTCCATAGTGGCTGGACCAGTTTACATTCCCAACAGCAGTGTAAGAGTGTTTCTTTCTCTCCACATCCTCACCAGCACTTGTTGTTGCCGGCTTTTTTGATGTGGGACATTCTTACTGGTGTAAGGTGGTATCTCATTGTGGTTTTGATTTACATTTCCCTGATTGCTAGTGACATTAAGCAATTTTTCATGTGTCTGTTGCCCATTTGTATTTCCTCTTTGGAGAAGTCTCTTTTTAGTTCTCCCCATTTTTTGATTGGACTTCTTGTTTTGTTTTTGTTTAGTTGTATGAGTTCCTTGTGGATCTGTGTTATTAAACCCTTATCACTCTTGTAGAGGGCAAAAAATTTCTATCACCAGTAATCTTCAGATTTAATGCAATCCCTATAAAAATTCCAATGACACTCTTTAAAGAGATAGAACGAAAATTACAGAAATTTATATGGAATAACAAAAGACCTCAAATATCAAAAAACCTCCTTGCCAAAAAAAGAGAATGGAGGCCTAACTATTCCAGACTTCAAGTTATACCACAGAGCCATACTAATTAAAACAGCATGGTACTGGTACAACAACAGACAATCAGAACAATGGAACAGAATTGAGAGCCCGAAAATAAAACCACACATATAGTCAATTAGTCTTTGACAAAGGAGGTAAAAAATTACATTGGAACAAAGATAGCCTCTTTAATAAATTATACGGGGAACATTGGACTAAGACCTGCAAAAAAGTGGATCAAGACAACATCCTCACACCATGTACAAAAACCAACTCAAAGTGGATAAAAGACTTAGATGTCAGACCTTAAACCATAACATGCATAGAGGAAAACTTGGGCAAAACCCTCCATGAATTACAATTCAGAAATCCTTTTCTGGATACATCTGCAGAAGGAAAAAAATTGAAGGAAAACATAAACAGATGGGACTACATCAAACCAAGCTTCTGTACAGCAAAAGCGACAACAGAAAAAACTAAAAGAAGCCCAACCAAATGGGGGAAAATTTTTATTAAGTATTGTGAGCCTACAACACTGTTGATATTAGGTCTCCAGATATATATTGCTACACCATACCCACATTCAGAGTCCCCACAATCCTTCCTGGTAGGCCTTTGTACCCCTTCTCTCCCAGTTTCCTACTATCCCCCTATGGTAGACTCAATTCACAATCAGATTTGTAGGTTTGATTTGGATTTGTTTCATCTGTTCCTTCATTTTGTTCCTTTATAAGAGAAAAACATTTTAACCATGATTTAAAATCCAGAGAACACAAAAGATTGTGAATTTTTTTTCTAGAAGATTTGTATATAAAAATAAGCTTTTATGTTTAAAATGTCTTAAGTTATTAATAGACTAGGAAAACAGGAGACAACTTAAACTGAGAGAAATCAATAAATAATAGGGAAAACACATGAACAATTTAGGAAAAGAAAGATATAAACATACTACCAAATGTAGAAAAGTATATTTATTTCATTCACAATTAGATGAATGAAAATTTAAATGAGATTCCTTTTCTCAACTATCAGATTAGTCACCATAAAAAAGTAAAGCTATGAAAAGAAAAGTAAACCTATACTTTCTTTTGACAAAGATATGGTGACAAACGGGGAACAATTATTCTCAAATGCTGCTATGAAGTGGAAATTACTATATCCTTTAAGAACTGCCAACACCTAACACATTACATATACACTTGCCTTTTGATGCATGAATTTCACTTTTATGAATTGACCCTGAAAATATGTCTACTACAATACAAAAATACATGGGGTTGCTCATTGCAGCACTGTTTGTAAACACAAAACATTGGAAACAACTTAAAAACCCACAATAAGCTAATATTCATGAGAACTACTGTACATCTACATGAGAGAATGTTATGCAGCTATACAAAAGAGACACATTGTGTGAAATTATATGGAATGTTTTCCAGTTTTGTCTGCTAAGAGGATGTGGAGCAGTGATACCACAAAAGCATAAAACACACCCCAAAACCAGATCTTGGTTTCAAAATCTGGCATTCAACAAAAGGAACCAGATTATTTGAAGAAATGACAAATTCCAGGAGTGGAGAAGAGATGGTATAATATGAGCCAGAAACATATAGTGGTGCCAAATAGTAAGGAGATGCTCAAAACATGGTGAGACCAAATCATAAGGACACCAAAGCCAAATTTAACAAACTCCCAGGGTAAATTTGAAATATCTGAATAACAATATAAATAATGATATAATAGATTATGACCAATGAATAAATTGGGTACATAATGATAAGAATTTGGAAATTGAATAAATATAGGGAAGTGACAGTTCTTCCCTACAGAAAAAATTAATTAATTAATATAAAGAAATGAAATAATGTAGGCAAAGTCACCACTTTGCAACACCATAAACATTATGGTAGGCAGGAGTCATCAGTAGATGCTAAGTTTAATGGTAGAAATTTCTGTGCAGTTTATTGCAATATTATTAACAAAAGTCAAGAAGTGGAATTAACAGTAGATAAACAGATTAAAATGTGATACATATACACAATGTAATATTACTCAATTACATATGTGTTAAAAAAAATGTCATTTGCAGCATGATGGACCTAGAGAATATTTCGGTAAGAGGAATAAGTCAGAAAGACAAGAAAGACAAGCACCATACAATTTCACTCACAGGTGGAAGATAAAACTTATGAACAAACAAAACAAACCCTTAGACTGTCAGAATAAAGTATCAGTCATGATTCAGGGAAAGACAAAGGGAGTAAATCAGGTTAAGGGTATCAGTACAGTGAAGGGTGGAAACCAGAGTTTTGATGACAACATAATGTAGGCTATACAGCTGTTAATTTTTATTGCTGTATATCTGAAAACTATGTAACATAATAAACCAAGACTTCTTCAATTAAATAAAAACTTGGGTGAGAGTATGGTATGATGAGATTCTGGATTTTGCATCTCTCAAAATATCTTCCCACAAGATATTTCTCAATTACAAAAATAGTAAACTTAGTGGAAAAACATGACAGACATCACAGAATCAAGTGATTAAAATTAACATTACCAGTAATGAAATAGATTGGTATCTCATTGAACTAAGACAAGCACAACATCATCTATGGGGTATTCTTGCCAAAATTAATAACCTAATTTAATTATGAAAAAGCATCAGAAACTAACCCAAAGCAAAAACCACTTTTACAAAACTTTACAAGTATTCTTCAAAATTTCGATTTATATTTCAAAATGAAATATAAAGCAAGAATTTCTCCCAAACTGGAGTTATCATATCAGAAGATATGATAACTAAGCTCAATGAGTGATCCTAGCTTGGATACTGGCCCTGGAAAGAGACATTGTTAGAATAATTGGGAGAACAGAAATAAGAATTATTATGATTAGTATTACTAAATTCATAGTTTAATAATTTTTTTACAAAAAGAAAAAAATATTTGTCTTTAAAAATCTTTGCTACATGACATTGTTTTTGCCACTGTAAGTCTCAGCACAGATGTCGGCAGTACAGAAATGTCCAACAAGAAGAAAATAAAATAATCAAAAATAAATTCCTGAAGGAAAAACAGAAACAAATACCACAGAGCATCTTCACCACTCCTGCCCCCAAATTCTTATAATAACTGTACAGTATTATAGTTTTGATCACATTTAAAAACAAGTTGGTTATTAAAAAAGCATTCCATGGCAAAACCCTTTTGACCTCTTAAATTGTGATATAAGTATATATATATGCACACAGAATTTGTGCAAAGAATATGTGATTCTAGCAGATGTTGACATCTGGGAAAGAAGAAGATACTGCAATTCTTTGTGCTATTTCTTCAGTCTTTTGTAAGACTGTAATTATACTAAAAGAAAAATTAAGAAACAACAATACGTTGAAAGATTGCTTAATAAAATTTTAGGATTATACTATCCAAAAGTAAAAGCAAAGCCAAGCCATCAAACAGAAACAAGAAAGGAGAGGAGAAGAAGCAAAGAAAAAGCCAGTTAAAGATAAAATGAAATGGTAAAATTAATACAAAAGATATGAGTAATCACAGCAAATAAAATTAAATTCACATTAAAAAAAACAGACACCTAGATGAACTTTAACCCTGAAGAATTATGTTTTGAAGAATCTACATTTAAGAAGGTTTCATGCTGCACACTTATGTGTGGTTTATTGTCTGGTATTCTACATCAATAAAACTGTTAAAAATAAATTAATAAAAATAAAAATGCACATTTGAAGCAGGGTGGAACATCAAAGTTAGGGACCTTCCTTCATAGTGTAGCTAAGTTATCTAGTAGTTATGGCATGGGGAAGAGGGAAATGAAGCCATTCCAGGGGTGCCCAGTTCACTTCTCATGTACGTTCTCCAGAATTAGTCAAATGGCCCCAAATCAACAGCTAGGCTATAGAGTAACCACCTAACCACCAAGAGATTAAACCATAATGATAAAAGGGAATGTTCACCTAGGAGATAAACAATTATGAGACTGTGCATTCAACAGTATCTTCTCATGTAAAGCAAAAAGTGACAGAATTGCACTGATGTGTTGACAAATCAACATAGCTAGTGGCAATTTGTTTTCACACATCAATTAGTAAGAGATCAAGCAGACCAAAAATTAGCAACAAAATAATATTTCCACAGCACTTATATCAATCTTGATCTAACAATGGCACAAAAAAATCTTATGACAAAACAGGTGAAGAATATGCATCCTTTCACATTCATGGAACATCGTATGTGATGATGTGCTAAGTCACAAAGGTCATTTCAGGAAATTCTATAGGGCTTTTGTATAAAGGACTTGCTATGTGACCACAAGGTAATTGAAATAAAAATAAGAAAGAAAAGGATAAGAAAAGTAAACTTGGAAAGTAAAGATTCACACTTCTGGCCACAAGTGAGTTAAAGAAAAAAATCACAATGGAAATGAAGAAATATTTTGAACTGAATAACAATGAAAGCACTGTATATCAAATTTATGGGAGTCAATGAAAGCTGAAAATTATAGAAAAATTTATAGTATTAAATCCACATATTAAATATTGAAAATAAATAAATGAGTTAAACATTCAATTCAAGAAATAGGGAAGAAAACCAGATTAAACCCAAAGAAAGTAGACGGGAATAAATTTTTTAAAGATTGAAGTAAAAATTAATAAACAAGTGTGTAGACCAAAATAAAAGCTGCTTTTAAATGACTGTAGAAAAGAAAAATTCCAAGCAGTCTGACTAATAAATGAAGTAAAATATGATGACTGCACTTCACTTATGGAAAATACAAATTCTTATAAATTAAAAAAGTAGATGAAATGGAAATTTTCGAAAGATCGACAAGTTGGGATGAAGAGGAATGAGAAATACAGAGATATGGGGGGAGGGGAGGAGGACGGAAGAGGGAGGAGACAGAGAAAGAGAGAGAAAGAGAGAGAGAGAGAGAATATGTGTCTGCTCACACACACATGTACAAAATTGACCAAAGGAAAAATTAGGGCATCTGAATAAACCAAAAACCACAAATAAACTGAATTGCTACTCAATCAAATTATAAAATTGAATGCTAGGCTAATACTATATAAAAAAATAAACTCCAAATTTAAAAAAAAAGCCTATGTGATGAAAAGCAAATGTTTATTACCATCAAAATAAAATATAAATAAATACACTTATAAACTTGGCATAAGGCTAACCATATGGACATGAGGGGGATTATGAAAAGAATTCCTAAAATTATTATGAAAAAGGCAAATATGAATAGAAAAACAGTCAAATAACATGAACAATTCACAAAAGAGAAAATATAATGTCCTAATAGTCGATTAAATTCAATTTTAAAACCACAAGATAAGTCAGGTAAGTTGCATAAATAGCAAGTGTTGGAGAACAAGGAAACAATAACTCTCATACAATGCTGATATATGTATAAATTGGTACAATCAATTAGAAGGGCAATTTAGCAATGAAGAATACACCTATGTTGTAGCTCAATGATCCCTTACCTAGTGAAATATCTCCTATCCATACCTGATTTGAATAAGACCCAATGAAAATGGCTTACAAGTGAGTTTTATCAACTCTTTACAAAAAAACCCTCACATTTGAACATATTATACAACAGTTGCAGGCAATTGAAAATGATTTAAAATGATGCCATTCACTTTCTAAAATTTGATTAGCAAAACCAGAAATCCTCACATTTTTACAAAGAGAATGAATAAAAATGTTGATTACAGTATTATTTGAAATAACCAATAGCCACAAAATAGAAGTAGTCACTGGTAAGAAGATGGATGCATTACAGAATATCTACATGATGAACTACTATGCAGGAGTTAAAATGGATGAATAGAGCTATCTATACCAACATACATATTGCAGAAACACAAAAATACATAAATTAGCAGGTTGGGAACACTGATGTAGTACAGCATTTGTGTGATGCCAAATTAAATAGACACAGCAAATTCCTATTATTGGAGAGAAAGGGAGGACAATGAAACTGGAGAGGTACAAAAAGTCTTCAACTTGATTGAAGAAGGGGGAACTTGATTTTAATTAAAGCAAAGCCAAGTTCCCTCTGTCCCTCCTTTTGTGCAGGTCATCATGTCCACACAGTCTCCCCTGGGGCAGCAGTGCAGGGACAGTGCTTTCTTTCACCAAATATGAAGCATTTGCACATATTACATCATCAGTACAGCAGCCAGCACCCCATAAGCCATTTGGTTGCAGCCAGAATTATTTTCAGTTTCCCACCCTTCTCCCCTTCTAAGGGCCAAAAGGACCACAGCTGGCTTCCCTGACTTCTGGCAGCCCAAAGAATTCTTTTTATTATTGCCTGGGATGCTGGCAAACAAACATTTCTTGTCCTCTCTTTCCTTTTTAGATTTTGCTTTCATCTTCGAAGGCCTGACCACAGGCAAAAGTTACTGTGCTCTGCTTTGCTTTGCAGCATTCTCCTTTTTTACTGGTGGAAAATTCACCCTGGGCAACATAGCACACACAGACTCTGGAGTCCAGTTATTGGAATTCCCTTTCTGTCTGTGTAACAGGGCAAGGCACCTCATCTTCCTGTGTCCTGATGTCAGCCACCTCAAAATGGAAATGAAAATGAGAGGGGGTTATTAAGTAATAAGAGTTCATCTTTGTTGCCTGCTTGCTAGACTAAATGATTTGCCTGTCTTAACTTAGCCAAGCTGGACAGTGACACCGGGAGGTAGAAATTCTCCTCCTCCATTCTGCAGTAGAGGCAACAATGAGACAGCTGTGTTAAGTGAGGTCACACTAGGAGCAAGCAGCCTCACCCTCCTTGTGGTATCTTTGGCCTTTACACTATGCTGCCTTGTGTAAGGTTCTCATGCAGGTGTTGGGACACAGGAAACTCTCAATAAATGTTCCTTCTTTGAGTTGATATCTCCACACAAGGCTATTCAGAAAACACACACAAATTGCACAGAAGTTGCCAGGTCCCCTCCACCAAGTGAATCACTGAGGATATGACTCACTCCGGGGGAGAAAACCTGTGCAATCCCCACCTGCTGATGAAGGCAAGTGTAGGAGAAGATAAGAGAGTGCCAGTTATTTTGATCACCGCTTCTGCCTCTGCAAACCTTCACTTTGGCTGTCTGGAAGTGAATGTCACTACCGGGTAATGAGCATGACCAGCATCTGCCTTCAATGGTTTGTTTTGTGTGCTGAGGTTTCTGAACCATTATAATACTGCAAGCTTCTCAAGAGCGGAGCTTCCTGTATGTTACCTCCCCATGCAGCTCCAACCTTACATCCTTGTGGAATGATGTGCTTCTCTGTGTTAAATAAGTAAGTGGTTGGTTTACTTAGAGGCAAATTGGTTCAACCTAAAAGACTAAGAATCCTTGAAGAAAATCAAATTTCTGAAGCACGGTGTCTGTAAGGAAGCTCCCTTGATGTCTCCGGGACCTGAGGAGTGAATCAACAAGAAACTCCTCCCTCATCTGGGTGACCAGAGAACAGTATCTTTTAGGGAGTGCACATATGAAGTCCAGGAAGATCACAGTCAAGAGTTTGTTAATGACATGGGAAATGTTGGTGATATAAAGCTAAGTGGAAAAAGAGGATTCACCATTGCATGTAAAATGCAATCTCAGTGTCCATAAGATAAACACAGATGATAGATTGAAGGGAATGCTATCAGTGTTTGTCTCTGAATACAGAGATTTTGCATGATTTGTAGATTTTTCTTTAGACTCTGTAGTTTTTTGAGTTTCTATATTGAGAACAGGTATCAGAAAGAAGGCTCGCTTTCTGAAAATCTCTTCTTACATTCCTGCTAAGTGTAGCTTACTGCACAAACCAGCACCACTTCTGTGGTCATCTGTCAAATGTACCATAGAAATAAAAGTTGTAGAAGTCAGAAGCTCTTGGTTCACACCCTTCCTGTCACCAGTTAGAGGAGCTGGAGTGAGTTATGGTGAGCCTCTGTTTCTTCTTTGGATAAATGAGAATAACAATGAGAGCAGAGGCTATTTATGCAGATATTTTTAGGAGTATGTGATGAAAGAGAAGTGAAAGGGCTTTACAAACCCAAGGACCATGTAAACTTGAAGTGATGTTATTTGCAATACCATGGTGGTATTGTTTCTGAGTGCTACCCTCCTTGCCACATACCCCACTCCTCTACAAGTACAGACATGGACACACACACCTTTCCACCTTAGGTGGAAGAGAGCCCTGTGTCCACAGGTCTTTTGGCCACCCCCATACCAGGCCACACTCTGCCACCAGGACCCTGCCACCACCCCAGTGTTCCCATCACCTCTATAGAGGCCTGGTGTCCGCACCTGCTGGGTTGGGGTTCACGTTTGAGCATAGGGTGGGGTGACATCATCCTGAGTGCTGCCCAATAGATGGTACCAGGTAAGAGCAACATAAGCTGGTGCAAGAAGAGCAAAGAGAGAAAAGGGAGCACCTGAGTAGAGAGAGGATAGGATGATATTTAAGAAACTGTGGCTTCTAGCCTCTTAACAGGGATCTAGACACAGAGAAAGCTTTATTGGTGGCTGGTCGACATGCCAAGATCAACTCTGATGATCAGAGCCCAAATGACTAGCCATAGCAATCTTTACTGAATTCTTTCATGGCCCCTATAGGTGTATAGGTTGCAAAGTATTTTGACATACATATCCTCAATTGATCTACACAACACATTTGTGTAGAAAATACCATCAACTCCATCATAATGACAGATTAGAAAATTAGATCTTGGATAATTAAAATGCATCATTCAAGGGCATATATTTTACTATAAATAATCCTGTTGGATCTCAGTTAATCAAACTCTGCCTGGGGCTTATTCCTCCATTCTACAAGTGAAAATGTCTTATTATGTAAATGTGCTGATAAGGCACACCTCAGAGATATTTTAGGTTCATTTCCAGGTGCTGGGCCAATGCAATAAAGCAGATTGAGCAATAAAGTCAATCATAAAAATTTTGGTTTTCCAGTGCATGTAAATGTATGTTTAAACTACACTATCATCTATTAAGTGGACAATGGCATTATGTCTTTCAAAAGTACATACCTTAATTTTAAAATACTTTATTGTCAAAAAAGTACTTACTGTCTTCTCTACCTTCAGCAAAAGGTAATCTTTCTGCTGATGGAGGGTATTGCTTTGATGATGATGGTTCCTGATTGAAGGGGGTTTGCTGTGGCAATTTCTTAAAATGAGACAATAAAGTTTGACACATCGGTTCACTCTTCCTTTCAAAAAATGTTTCTCTATAGCATGTGATGCTGTTTCATAGCATTTTACTCACCATAGAGCTTCTTTCAAAATTGGGAGTCAATTCCTCTCAAACACTGCCACTGTTTGATCAGCTCAATTTATATAATATTTTAAATCTTTTGTTGTTATTTCAACAAGGCTCACAGCATCTTCACCAGCAGTACATACCATATCAAGAAACCACTTTCTTTGCTGATCCATATGAAGCAACTATTCATCCATAAAAGTATCATCAAAATATTGCTGCAGTTCAGTCTCCTCCTTCGGTTTCACTTTTAATTCTAGCTTCCTGCTGTTTCTACCACATCTGCATCTACTTCTTCCACTGAAGTCTAAAACCTTTCAAAGTCATCCCTGAGAGTTGGGATCAACTTCTTTCAAACTCCTGTTAATGATGATGCTTTGATCTCCTCCCAAGAATCACAAATGTCTGAATGGCATCTAGGATGGTGCCATTATTGGTGAGAATAACTTCTCCCTCAGTTTTTCAATGTACTTTGCCCAGATTCATCAGAGAAATCACTATGTCAGTTATTGCCTTAGGAAAGATATTTCTTTTTTATCATTTTAATTGATTATATATGTTTTCTTATGTATATGCATACCCCATAGTTCTCCCACTATCTCACCTTGAATTATCACCATGATCCCTTGTGCTCATCTCTCCCTTCATTTTGTCCTCCTTCCCTCCCCATCCTTTGCACCATACTTCAGTTTTGTTATCAACTTGCTAGTTTTAATTATTTTTGGCCTTTTACTTGATTTCCCTACATCCCTACATCCCACATATAAGTGAAACCATCCAGCATTTATTTTTTTCTTTCTGACTAATTGTGGCTAGCATCATTCTTCTAGCTCCATCCATGTTGCCCCAAATGATATGAGTTTCTCTTTTTGATAGCTGAGTAACATTCCAGTGTGTTAATATACCACAATGTTTTGATTTATTGGTCTGTTTGGGGGCATTTGGGTTGTTTGCATATACTAGCTATTGTAAACAGTGCTGCAGTAAACATTGGAGTACAGGTTTCCTTTTGAATTAGTGTTTTTTTAATTATTTTTATTTTTATTTTTTTATATGGGATATAGTGAAAAAATAAACAAAAGACTTGAGGAAAAGTCAAAACAAGCTAAGCACCAACCTGAAGTGCACAACTTTGAGCAGGAGGGAAAGGGGGGGAAGGGAGAGGAGGATGGAGTTTACAATGTTGAGATTACAATGTTGAGAAATTTATATATAAATAAATTAAAATTTTTTTTAAATAGTGGTTTTTTTTTTTAATCCCTTGGGTAGATTCCCAGAACTGGCATCACTAAACCAAATAATAGTTCCTTTTTATGTAACTCGAAATGTATTTCTTACATAATAAGCCTTGGAAGTTGAAATGACTTTTTGATCATAGGCTGCAGAAGAGGTTGCAGACAAGAAACATGAAAATATTAGTCTCCAGTACATCTCTATCAGTGCTCTTGAGTGACCACATGAATTGTTACTGAGCAATAATACTTTTAAAGGATTTTAAACTTTTTACTGAGCAGTAGATTTCAATGGTAGTTTTAAAATATTCAGCAATTTGCATTTTCATAATGATAAAAATAATGATGAGCATTTTTTTCTTGTGCCTGTTGGCAATCTGTGTATCTTTTTGGAGAGGTGCTTATCTAGTATTTATTTCTACCAATTTTGAGGGGAGGGGGTGTTATTTTTTATGTTTTGTTGAGTTGAATTCATTCTTTGTAGATCTTGGGTATCAGTCCATTGCCAGATGTGTGGTATGATAATATTTTCTTCTGTTCAGTAAGTTGTGTTTTTGTTTTAGTGAAAGTTTCCTTTACTGTGCAAGTTTTCAGTTTGATATAGTCTCGATTGTTTCTATGTTCTTTGGTTTTCCTTGCTGTTGAAACAAATTCACAAAGACATATCTGAAAACTACATTTATTTTCCTGTGTTTTCTACTGTTTTCTTTATGGTTTCATGTCTTACATCCAAGTCTTTTATCCATCTTGACTTTTGTCTGAGTGTGAGACAGTGATCTAGTTTGTGTTTTGTTTTATATGTGGCTGTCCAGTTTTCCCAAAGTCATTTGTTGAATAGGCTTTCCTTTCCCCAATATATATTTTTAGCTTTCTGGCCATAGATTGCTGTCTGCATAAGGTGTGGTCTTATTTCTGGTCTGTGTGTTTGTGCAGTATGTCCTGTACCATACTATATTATAATTCTGTAGTGCAGTTCAAAATCTGAACGTGTGTGTCTCCATTCATCCTCTTTTCTGTTAGGATTGTTTTGGCTGTTTGGATTTTTTTGTGGTTCAATGTGAATCCCTGTAATATTTATCTTTGAAGAATGTCATTGAAACTTTGATCGGGGGTGCACTGGATCTATATATTCCTTTGGATAAGATAACCATTTTGACAATGTTAATTCTTCTAATCCATAATCAGAGAATATCTTCTATTTCTTTGTGCTTCTGTTTCTTCCAACAATGTCTTACAGTTTGCATTATATAGGTCCTTCACCTCCTTTGTTAAGTTCATTCCTGGCTTTCTAAGTCTTTTTGTACACAGTTGTTGATGGGATTGTTTTATTGATTTCTTCCCCTTCTAGCTCATTGCTTGCTATATAGGAAAGCAACTGATTTTTGCATACTAATTGTGTAACCTCCCATTTTGAGGAACTGATTTATTGTTTCAATTAGTTTTTTTTAGGAGAATCTTTAGGGTTTATTTAATGTATATTATCATGCCATCTGAAAATACGAACTTTACTTCTTCCTTACTAAGTTGGATTCCTTTTATATCCATCTCTTGCCTAATTGCTCTAGTTAGAACTTCTAATACTCTGTTGAACAGCTGTGGTGAAAGTGGATATCCTTGGCTTATATGAGAATTCAATGGAAAAGTTTTCAGTTTTTCACCGTTGAGACTAATGTCAGGTGTGGGTTTGTGATATATAGTCTTTAATATGTTGCAGTTTTATCAACCCCCAATTTTTTGAGTTTTTTATTAAATGAATGGTAAATCTTAACAAATGTTTTCTTGACACCTATCAATATCATTTGATTTTTATCTTTCCTACTGATATGATAAACTGACCATATAGTTAACAGTATATGTGTTTTGTTTTTCAAAGAACCAATTTGTTCGTTTCATTATCTTTGAACTATCATTTTTATTTCTATTTCATTTGTTTCTCCTCTAATTTTTATTCTTTCCTTCCTTTGACTGGGTTTTGTTTTTGTTTGTTCAACCTTTTCTAGTTCCTTAAGGTAAGAGATATTCATTAGAACTCTTTCTTGTTTCTTGATATGGGCCTGTATTGCTATATTCTTCCCTCTTATTACTACTTTTGCTATATTTTGTAAATTTTAGAAGTTTGTGTCCTCATTATCATTTGTCTTAAAGCATTTTTTAATGTCTTCATGGATTTGCTCATTAACCCGGGAATCATTCAATAGTGTATTGCTCCATCTTCTCATATTAAAGGTATTGTCCTGCTTTCTTTTTGTGATTCATTTTAGTTTGATACCATTGTAGTTACAGAAGAAAGCTGGTATGATTTTAATCTTCATTAATTTACTGATATTTGTTTTGTTACTCAATGTGTCATCAATCCTGGAGAATGTTCTATGTGCACTTGAAAAGAATGAGTATTTAGTTTTTCTTGGGTATAGAAATGTATATTAAAGCCATGTGTTCTAATTCTTTGTTTAATGCTAGTGTGTCCTTGTTTTTTTTCCATCTGGTTGATCTGCCATAAGTGTGTTTTTTCCAGTATCAATTTTCAGATTTGATCATAATTTCCTTATATATTTTGATGCTTCTTGTTTGGTGTGTATATAAGGTAAGTTATAGCATCTAGTTTGGTGTGTATATAAGGTAAGTCACAGCTCTGACAATGCCCTATATAAAAAAGACCGGAAAGAGTAAGTATTGATAAGGATGCAGAGAAAAAGGACTTCTTGCCTACTGTTAGTGGGAAAGTAGATTGGTCCAATCCCTACATAAAACAGTATGGAAAGTCCTCAAAATATTAAAAAGAAACTACAATATGACTCAGAAATTCCACTTCTAGTTATCTACTCAAAGAATATAAAAACAATAATTCAAAGAGAAGTAGGCTCTTTTGTTCATTGCAACACTATTTACAGAAGCTAAGCTATGGAAACAACCTAATTATCCAAAACCAAGGTGCAGATCAGGAATATAAGGTATATAGGTACAATGGAATATTATTCAACTATTAAAATATCAGTACCTTTTTGACATCTGTGACAATATGGATGGAACTGTAAGGGATTATACTAAACAGAATAAGTCAGAAGGAGAAAGACAAATACTGGATGCTGTCACTTATATGAGGAATATAGAGAAACAAAACAAAGGTTCATGTAAAAGCAAAATCAAACCGGTAACAAACTCTCACAATCTGACTTTAGAACTGAAGCTACCAGAGGTGGAAGGATAAAGAGAGAAAAAAAGTGAAGAAGAAGAACATGGATTATGTGGAAGACTACAGGGGTTTTGGTGGAGAGTGTGGTATAATAACAATACCTAAAGGGGGACTCCTTTATAAAACAAAAAACGCTGTAAACCACTTTACATAAATTTAAAAAAAAATAGGGAACTATGCTGTAAACAGATGTGCTGGCATTCAGGCCAATTATTCTATTACAGAGCCTAGGCAGGGTAGAAGTCAAGCATTAACCTCAGTTCTCTAGATGTGAAAGTATTAGATGGCATATTTTTCTGACATAAATCATTTAATCTGTATTCAATATTAGCTGTTTCATGTATTATTATCTTAGCTAGATCTTCTGGATAGCTTGCTAAAGTTCTTATATCAGCAACTGCTATTTCACCCTGCACTTTTGTGTTGTAGAGATGGTATTTTCCTTGTACCTCATGATAAAGTTTCAAACTTTTGTTTCTTTACCTTTCTCAGTCTTCACAGAATTGAAGTGAGAATCTCATTCAGGATTAGGTTTTGGCTTAAGAAAATGCTGTGGCTGTTTGATCTTCATTCCAGAACATTAAAATTTTCTCCATAACAGTAATAAGGCCATTTCACTTCCTTGTCATTCCTGCACACACTAGAACTTCCTTCAAGAACTTTTCTGTTGCATTCACAACTTGACTATTTGATACAAGAAATGAGTTTTTGGCCTTTCCAGGTATTTGATGTACCTTCCCATGAAGCTTCATCATTTCCAGTTTTTGATTTAGAGTGAGAAATGTGCAAGCTATTCCTTTCCTTGAACACTTAGAGGCCATTGTAGGATGATTAATTAACCTAACTTCAGCATTGCTGTATCTCAGGGAGTAAGAAGGCCAAAGAAAAGGAAATAAAATGGGGAGACAACTGGTTGGCAGAGCAGTGAGAATATATACATTTATTAAGTTCACCATCTTATATAAGCCCAAAACCAATTACAATAGGGACATCAAGTATCACTGATCACCATAACAGATACAATAATAATTGAAAGTTTGAAAATAGTTTGAGAATTACCAATATATGAGAGAGACACATGGGTGTTGGGAAAATAGTGCTAAGGGACTTATTCAATACAAGATTGCCACAAACCTTCAATGTACAGAATACACAATATCTGCAAATCTCAGTAAAGAGAAGCACAATAAAATGAACTGTGCCTGTACTGTTCCACTCATACATTCCAGACCCAGCTTCTACAGGAATTAGATCACTATTTGGAACTAGTCATTCACTTCTGCACTCATGAAAAGTCTGCAGTGCCTCAGACACTTGCAGTAGATTGAATGTCCAGGATGAATAACACTGGACACGTATTTCACTATCATCCTCTTCCTCATTTTGCGGCAAAAATGCAACTGACATATCTCCCTCCTTTTTACCCCTTAATTATCTCTCTCCTGGACTGTTTCAATCAGTCTATAATTGGTCTCAGGGGACTGCAGCCCCACCCAACTCCTGTTTACCTTTATACAGCAGCTTGACACACTCTATCTGGCTTCAGAAGGAAGACAAGAATTTAAGATAGGCTGCAGGTGTCTCTCTGGGTCTATTTCTTCCCTCTGTTCCACACTCTGTCATTCTCCTTGGCACATAAATAATATTCCAGTGATAAACTGCGTACAGGTCTCAACACAATTGTCTTTGCTCATTCCCAACCTTTGCATTTAAAATATTCTCTGCCTACCTTGCTTTTTATTCTTACCCAGAAAATTTCTGTTGAGACTTTAAAACAAAATTCAGATATGTTCTTCTCTTGCAATGCTTTTCTGGTCGTCTTTCCAGACCCTCAGCAGCTCTGTTACCTGAAGGAGTTAACCTCTTGTCACACTGCACTGTAGACCCTCTATGTCTGTCTCTCCTTCCAGACTGTTCATAATAGAACAGGTTTTGGTGACTTCTTAGCACCTATTTCATGGACTGCCTGAAAAAGTAGTAGGAGCTTGATAAGCAATATTTAACTGAATTAATTGAATTAAGAGAAAAATTGCATTCTTAGCCATATATTTAACCTCCACCTAAAAAACATCTGTTGTTTTCCTATATAATTTATCCTGGTAGAGGAGAAAAGGTGGGGAAGGAATCATGATTTCTTATATTATCTACTTAAATGTGTTCATCTGAAAACCATATTATGTCCATATTCATTACATCGATGTTGAAAGGCAAATATTCTGTTTAGCGTTGTGTACATACATTGAAAAAGTGTTGAATATCTACTATCAGTGCTGCCCTGGTGGCTGTAGAGTAGTGTCAGGCCTGCTCTACCTATAAGAAGACAAGGTCATTCTTACAATAGAATCTGAGCACACAGGTGACAGGATGCTGTAAGCAACCATGAATCCAAGTTCAGGGAGGAATCAACAATTGAGAAGAGTCAGGGAAGCCAAGAAGACAGATGAGCTGTCTGGGGAAGAGAAGGTAGAGCCAAGAGCAAAAGCTCAGGTCTGAGTCCTGGGCTCCCTGGGATCTGAGCAGGGGAAGAGCTGCAGCTCCATAAATATGATGTGCAGCAGGGAGGTCAAAGACAAGGATGACACTCACTTCAGATGATAAGCCTGATGCCTTAAGGGCAGTCTGGTTGTCCTGTAACTAATGGAATGTTGAGGCCATTTCTCAAGCTTCTTTCATAGCTCAGTAAGTATTTTTCCATTATTGTGTTTTCATCGACTGATTGACAATAAGGCTTAAACAAGCTCAGTACGGCCCTTGAACCAGAGTAGATCCATTTCTATCAAGATGGGAACAGGAGGGGGAGGAGTAATTCCCCACCCCTGTACCTCCAACTTCAGCTCCTGGTGTGCTATTAAGCACCACCACATCAGTATTCCAACCCCAGAGTTCCTCCAAATACCCGTGTAAACATTCATTTACATTTAGATTGTGCTTCTCTGGATTCAGATTCTTTCCCTGAAAACTCTAACAATCCAATTATCAAGAAAACCAACATGTCATTTCTAAGCCTTCTGGGTGGAGCTCTTCTCCTCCCCCAGGAAACTCCTCTGCTCAACATGAAGCACCTCCAAGTCTGTTCCTGCCTAGATGGATTTGGTCAGCATCCCAGCACACTCAAGGACAGAATTTAAAGTATATGTACTCTTCTGTCAGGAACAACGAAGGCTGAGGATGCATGGAATATAGCCATGTCCTTTTGTTTTTAATTGAGGTAACATTGACTTATAACATTGCATCAGTTCAAATGCAGTTTTTATGCATCTGCCCTGTGACTACTCCATCATGTCCAGCACATAAGTCTAGTTTCTATCCACTGGTGGACCACTGACCCCCTTTACCTGTCTCATACTTTAATGGGTAGAGCAGCAGGTGCTGACAAGGAAAAATTTAAAGAAGGATAGCCTTGGGAAATCTGCTGAGATCGGTAGAAAGAGCTCTGCTCTGGAATTGCAGAGACTTTACTTCATGTTCAAGTCCTCTGACTACTCAGTTTTCTGAGCTTTAGTTTACCTATCTATCTCTGGTGACGAAAGAGTTTCAGTCAACAATTTCAATTAATAGGTACCTTAAAAGATGATCTTGATGATTAAATGAAGCAATGTATATGAGTGTCCCTGGCATGAAGTAGATACTAGGTCAATGTTGTAAAGAAAGGGGATGATGATTAATGTGAAACAGAGCTAAGGATTCTCTTGAAAGAGGGGACAAATGGGGTAAACCATGGCAGCATGGATAGTGAAGTGATTGATTTGCCAGTTCAATGTCTGAACAATTATTTGTGTTCTTTTATTAAACCATAAACTACATCAGTAGCTGAATTTAAGGACAACTGAAAGAAAGAAAGAAAGAAAGAAAGAAAGAAAGAAAGAAAGAAAGAAAGAAAGAAAGAAAGAAAGAAAGAAAGAAAGAAAGAAAGAAAGAAAGAAAGAAAGAAAGAAAGAAAGAAAGAAAGAAAGAAAGAAAGAAAGAAAGAAAGAAAGAAAGAAGGGGTCTTCCTTCAACAAGTGATTAACACAGAGAATGGGTCACCCCTGGGGATGTACTAAAGCTATGCCATTCTGTGTTGTCGGTGAAGTTTCCCCTGCCTACTCACTAGAAATCCAAACCAAGTCAGGGAAAGAAAACAAAGAAAAGAGGAAAGTGAAAGTGTTGACATAAACTCTCCATGTATTGAGGTCAGAAAGTCCACCTTGAAGTAGCGCTTGCTGGTGTAGATTCCAGATCACAGCTTTAGCACACAGTGAAACTATAAGCTTTCACACAACCAAGGACTTTCCACACAGTTAAGAAGCTTCCACACAACTAAGGACTTTCCTAAAAACTCAAATGTTTTCAGTGGTTTTGAGTCCCAATCTACACAGCATATATAGTGGTCCAAGATGCCATCTCAGCATCCTTATTTGTCAGGCAGCCCTCATAGACATCTTTGATGGAGGACAAAGATGACATCCTGCTGGATATTTTAAAGAGGTATAGATGAATAAATTGGGGCAGAGAGAATTGAGTCATGAAGCATGAAAACCTGATTGGATTAGTCTTACCCTTGATGTGACTTTAAACCTGCTTCATCACAATACCCCGATTTCCTCATCAGAAAAGAAGATGTCCATATAGCTCACAAGTGGCAGGCATAGGGGTGATGAAGGCATATATCTGTATAGACCCTAATGCTTATTTACATCCCCTTTCTTTTGATAACTTCACAACACTGTTGAAAGGAAGACTGAGAACATGGCAGTTTCTCCCTTTGATAGCTGAGGAATCTGAAATTCAGGGAATTTAAGTGGCTTCGCAAGAGCAAGTCAGGAGTAGAACTGGCCCCAATCCCGATGCCCATTCCACTCCAACCCACTGCCAATTCTTGCTACAAAAATTGATTGTAAATTATTCATAAAATATGGTGTTTCTTTTTATACAATTTTATTGTTTCCCACTTTAACCAGAGTATTGCATATTCATCGTAGAAAATTTAGAAAGAACAAATAAGTAAAAGGAAGAAAATCATGATTACCCACAACTCCACTGAAATACAATGTCACTTAAAGAAAAAATAAAAAGACAATATACCACTATGTGATCATCTAATACACAATCATGAAATTACCACAAAGGTAATCTTGAACAGAGTTCAAGATCACACAGAGTAGCAACCAGAGACAGTGCTTCTGAGGAGAGTAGCCACCATGGGGATAGATAGGGTGCTAGTGGAGGAAGCATGGAGTCAAAGAGTTTTAATTTTTAAGGTCAATCTATATCCTGCAGTGGAGAGAGAAACAAATGATGTCCTAGGAGGAGATACCCTGGAGTGGTACCAAAGATATTCCATTCTGAATTAGCAGTGAAATTTGTTAAGGAGGACAGAAAGTGTTGGAGTGATACCCTGGAAGGTATCAGTTCCAGGCAGTATCTCAGCTTTTCTGCCCATACCAACAGGCACAGGATGAAATGAGCAAATGTGGTGGTGAGTCTATAGATGTTCTTTACTGTTATGCTAAATGTTTTTCTTTTTCAGTGCAATGGGGGGCAAGGTCTGATTTCAAATTAAGCATGATATTACTTAATTTGAAGTGATTCAGAATAAAGTATCCCCCCACCCAAGTAGATAAGAAATCAAATACTCAAAGGATATGAAATCTTAAAAACCATGTACTCCTGGCCTCCTCTACTGAGGGGATTCTATCATTTAAATATATACAGAATTGGGAATGATACATCATTGATCTTCCTCTGACAAGTGCTAGTTTTTGTCCCTGTAGACATTTATTACAAGTGAATCTCCTGGAAACAGAGGAGGCTAGATTTTAGGCTTCCTTAGAGCATGTATATTTCAGCATCTTCATCCTAAATTATGGTCTTCACCAAAATGCAACATCTTCCTTGGATTTTAATAGCAAAACTACGGTGTTTACCCAGCTCCTCGAAAGACTAGGTAGGATTCAGTTCCAAACACAGTCTTCCAAAGGAAGACAAAAATCTGCTGAACTCTTTTAGTGATTAACTGTCACCCCCCCCCCATTCCTGGAATCTCTCCTTGTACCTGCATAATTCATGGGGAGAGCAAGGCAACTGATGGTTGAGCTCCTATCACAGAGGCTGAGCACCCTAAAGAGAAAAGCTTTGCTATGTGAGTCTCACCCAATACCATTCCCTTATTCAAAAGGACAAATCCCCTCTAAACTATGCCAGCTATATACCACTATATACCGCTTTGTAATGTCTTCAAAATTTACTTCATCCATTGCCCATAGTTTATATTAGCAGGGTTAGTTCAATAAAAATCACTTTGTCATTCCTATAAATGAAACTCTCAGAATGAGCCTGCTGAACATGTGTCACATCTTGTTCTGTGCTCAAAACCCTGCAAAGACCGGCATTCTGCCCAGAGCAAGAACCATAGCTCTGACTGTGGCTCTACATGACCTGGCCCCTGGCAGCAAGAAAGGTGTTTCCGGGGGAGATTGTTCTGAACCTGAGACTTGGAAGTGAACATGAGGACAAATATCACAAAAGTGCTTTAAGAGGTGTACGCAGACATATACATGGTATCTGTGCAAAAGTGTAAGATAATAAGACTTGGGAATTCAGGGAGTGGCAACTAGCTCTCAGCATGCTGAACAGAAGATATGTAGAAGAAAGGTAAGAGAAGAGTCTAGAATAGACTGAGACCTTAGCAAGTCATGGCATCAAGCATGTCACTTGCTGAAATGCAGATCCCTCGGGTTCCTTGGAAAATTGCATGCATTACAGTCTAAAGAGTCCAAAGAGATAGGGTGAGTTCATGAATGACTATTAGGATGGTAAAGAGTTTAGATTTTAAACTCTGAAAATAGAAGATAATTTCTTACCAAAATGCACTAGAGGAGAAACAGGTGTGTCTCCAGAACCTCATGTATTTCAAAACATTGCTTTCTCTCTGTTAGCCTAAGCAACTTTTCTAACATTCTAGGAAAATGTAACTTTCCTTTGTATTGTTAAGACATTAACAAAAAGGCCTAGCAGAGATTAGGGTCCCAAGAAATACCAAATAAGTAATATAGTTTTATAATTAACTCTCACTTCCACTTAATATCATTCCAGGCTCGCTATCTCTCGCTATCTCTTTTAAAGGCCTTGATTATATATTCTTAAAGTCCCTTTCCAAGCACTAACCCATTCAGAAAGGCTTTGGATTCAACTTGCCTTCGTTCACCAAATTTATAGGAAGGACAATCTTGAGCCATCTGGTGCCTATTTAATTTTTAACCACCTCTCCCTTGAAATATTTCTTTCTCCATTCTTATTTTGTCCTAAAAACTTGGCTATGAGCTAAACTGCACCATCTGTGACTTCCAGTAAATACAACTGTTGCTAATGAAATTACCCAGTTTCATCATTTTGATTTAAATGCCTAGCCTGCTTTTCCTCTGACCTTTTGTTGCTTGCCATCAAACTCAAGCTTTTGTGAATTTAGATACATACGTCCATGTAGGTCAGTCTTGAGGAATAAATCTTCTCTGTGAAGTACAAGAACCTGGGCCAAGCCTGCTCAGCAGGAAGACGTGGGCGGTGGGGGCCAGGACTGTGTGGAGAAATATGGATGGCACTTGTCCCCATCCGCTCAATGTGCGCAGGGCCCCAGGGCAGACCCCCGCCTTGTGACCAAGTGGCTGCTCGGTCTGGCTCTCCATCCTCCCATTTGTTAGGATGCTGACGATATTAATGAGTTGAGGTGTTGGAGCCCATTCCTTGGCCTTTTGTGTTGGTTCCCCCCTGAACGGGATCGCTTGACCTGATTGAAGAAAAGGAAAGTTCGGAGACTCCAAACTTTGCCCAAGTGGGAAGAAGCCTTCCAGGAAAGGAAAAGCTTTGGAATAGGACAAGTCCCTCACTATGAACAGTTTTTCTGTTTAGGTCACATGTCAGTATTTGTCCATGGGACCGGTCAAGGAAATGGAAGACAATAAAAGAAGCACTCATCTATCAGTCATTAAGTTGTTGTCATTAGTACTGCTGCTGATTATAACAGATAAAGAATTGGAGGGAATTATTAGACATATTAGCAGCTGACACTTACTGAAACATGGCTATGTACTAAGCACACTACTAAGCACCCTACCTAGTTAGTTCATTTCATCCTCGCATCAGTCCTATGGGGTGAGAATTATTATTCCCACTTGACAGGTGGGAAGCGAGACTTCATGAGGTTATGTAATTTGTCCATGGCCCATGGATTCTCATCCATGCTCTCTACCTTCCACGTTTCACTGCTTTGCATTTGTTGGTGCTCTCTTGCATGCCAACCACCATGCTGGGAACTGGAATATAAAGATGGAGGAGATGTAGTCCTTACCCAGCATCTGAGGGAGCAAAAGATAAAAATGCAAATATGCCATCTGAGTGAGGATACAAGAGAATAAGAAAAATATTCTGAGGTCATAGGTACAAGAGATTCCAGCTGGCAGTCAGTAAAAGATTCACAGCAGAGGAGACACTAGATCTGGAACTAAAAGAGTAATGGGGTTGTGCCTACCAAAGGTGAAGGGATAAAGAAAACCCAAGCAGAAGGAAAACAGTATTCAAACATGGGGTAAGTTTGAAAAGCAAATGAACGAAGTGGGAGAATAGGCTGGTGAGGTGGGGGTGGGTGATGAGGAGTGGGTGGTTTCCTTCTGCCCAGGCAGAGGAAGGTAGAATCAGGAGTGGGCAGCCGACCTCAGAATTTGATGGCAAAAGGTTCTGTCTCTACAGCAGCTAGAGTGCAGGCAGAGAGGTCCACCGGGGCAGTCCAATGGGTCTGGTTGGTATATGACCTAAGAAAGCAGCAGGACTCAGCTTTCCTTACTCAACTTTCATATTAACCTTAAGAACTGCTCCCCCAAGATAATCAGGTCCTCAGAGCAGTGAGGAGGCACATGGTAGACCAAAGGCTTTAAGCAGTAGCTCCGAACTGCCCTACTGTATCTCAGTCTTGCCTGTATATCTATCTCCAGACTAATTTAAGAAACTGGTCTAGTAATCAAAAGGAGGTTTGTGAACAGAAGCTATCTTCAATTTTACCAACTGCAAAACACTTTCAGTCTCCGTAGGTACACTGTCAATGCAATATTAATTAGGTGAAGACAAAAGAGTCACAATCCAGAACGCACCCCACTGATTCTGCCTTCAATTTCTCCTTGGCTTCCCTCTTGGGACAAGGCTCTTAAAGGCTGATACTAAAAAGATAATGGGGAGGATTGGCACCAGCAACAACTTCACCAAGAGAATGTCCCAGATCAGCCAATCTGTTTCAAAGGCCCTAATGGGAGAAACTAGTGAAGCAAAAAAAAGTTTCTTTTGGAGCAACGATCAGCAAACATTTTCTGTGACAGATGTGATAGCAAATATTTTAGGTTCTGTGGGTCACTTGGTTGCTGTTGCAACTACTTAAATCTGCTATTTAGCATAATAGCAGCTATAGACAACACATGAATAAATGGATAGAAGTTGCTGTGCTCCAGTAAAACTTTATTTACAAAAACAGGTTATGGGCTGGGTTTGGTCAACTAATCATATTTTGCTGACCACTATGTTAAAAATTCACTACTAAGATGATCAATGAGCACTTATTAAGGAAATAGGGTGTCAATTTTCAAAGGAGCCACAGGATTCAAAGGTTGGGATCTGCCCAGTTAATTTTTTATAGTCAGTCCCCAAGATGTTAAAGCTCCCAGATAGTGTCCATGAAAATAATCTTCTTTCTGATCTCCAAAATAGCAGTTCTGTTTTCATCTTGACTTCAATATTTACCTTTACTCACTTTATCCAGTCTGCCACTATGGACTGCTATTCCCTCCACCGAAATCTCTGAAACCAAAGCTTTTAAGAGGTTGAGTTATGTTCCTAGTTAGTTTCACAGTTGTAACAAAGCCAGAACCCCTGTTTTTCTGACAGTAAGGACAGATGAATATCTTCCCCGAGTTTCTGAAGAAGGTATTTGGTGTAAAGCAGGTCACAGTCCCAGAACTTTGGTTGGAACACACATCCTGGAAAACGAACCCCATAACCTTTGCCTTTTGTACTCATATTTGGGCCCCAGGTATGCCCTGATAAAGATAAATAGAAAATAAAGGATTAAATTAACTAAATGAGATTCTTTATATATGTTGGGAATCCAGATCTGGATTCGAATTGTATTGTGTAAATGTGTGAATCAGAATGTGAGCTTTTAAGTCAAAGGTGTAAGTCTTAAATCACCTTGATCAAGAAGTAAAAAATTTTCACATTAAGAAAACTGTATGGCCTGAAATAAATGTATATGAGTCAAAAGCCAAAGGAAACTATTACTTTATAATATCTTAACTTTGTTCTTTAATTATTCATATTTTGTCAACTTCTAAAAATATTTGAGATGGTTTACATATATACTTAAACAATTTTTAAAGACTAAAAGGCTGAGAGCTAAGAAAAGAGGAGAGACACTTGAACCAAAAAGCCATAGATTTCGAAACATATGAATAATCATGATCTCTTTGATGTAGAGAAATGCTGTATTCCCTGGTATAAAATTTTAAAACTGTGATTCTCAAAATTTAGTGTCCTGAGCAATGTCCTAGGAAGTTTTTGTAAAAAAATTCCTATGGTGTCCCTGTAGCTCTGACTCAGTTGGTCTTGCTTGGAGTTCAGAATCTATTATTTTCAGTACCCATTCTTGGTAATTTTGACACAAGTGGTTTAAAGATCACATGTTAATAGTAATTTTCAAGAACTTCATGGTGCATTCTGCATGACACATTATTGTTATCACAGGAAGAAACTTAAGGAGAAAAATGTTCTTAGTGTGACTTCAAAAAGTTCCACCCTTGGTAAAACATTCATTCTCAACCCAGTGCTAGAAGTTCTGAATAACTAGGCAAGAAAAGGAAATAAAATCAACCAAATCATGAGGTAAGATGTAAATTTTACTTTATTTCCAGAAGATATGATCATATATGCTGTACATGTGTGTACATATGTGTATATATAATATATGTAATATATAATAATATGTAATAATAATATATGATGTACTATATATATAAAATCCTGGACTGACTATATATATATATATATATGTTTATATAATCCTGGACTCCACCAAAAAAAAATTTTAGAACTAATCAATGAAGTCAGCTAAGTTGCAGAATATGAAATCAATATACAGAAATCAGTTGGATTTCTGTGAGATAGCAATGAAATATCTGAAAAAGTAAACAATCCTATACACAATAACATCAATAAATGTGGAATAAAGTTAATCAAAGAGATGAACAATCTGTACAATGAAAACTATCAACTTTGATAAGCACAGCCTTTAATATTATTTAAATACCCATATTAACCAAAACCACATATATATGTAATCCTTATCCTAATTCTAAAGATGCTCTTCACATAAATAGAAAATAAATCATAAGAAGTTTTGTATGGAATCCCAAAGGCCTTGAATGATCAAAGCAATCCTGAGAAAGAAAAACAAAGCTGGAGACATGACACTTTATGATTTCAAACTATACTGTAAACTACAATAATCAAAACAATAGGATGCTGGTATGAAAATAGATATATAAGAATAGATTCAAAGTCCAATAATAAACTCTTGATTATATATTGACCCAGTTCATAGCAATTGAGGGCAGCATCTTATATCGGGGGCAGAAGTCAATGTTATTGCTGTAAAGAGGGAGCAACAACATTAAGATAACTTCATGTGCTACAATAAACAAGGGAGTGAAGATATTTCTTTGACCCTGTTTTCATTCACAGATCTGTTTGCTCATATGTGTGTGTATGTGTTTCAGCCATTAAAAAAAAAAAGGAAAACCTTGCCATTTACAACAGCATGAGTGGATGTGAGGATATTATGTTAACTGCAGTAAGTCAGACAGAAAAAGACAAAAACTGTATGATATCACTTATATGTAGAATCTAAAATAGTCAAATTCATAGAAACAGCAGACCATACAAATCATAGGAAAATGGTGCTAGGAAGTGGGGGAATATAGGAAAATGTTGGTCAAAGCGAAAAAAAAAAAAAAAAAAAACCTTTCACCTATAAGATGAATAAGCTCTGAGGAACTAAGATACATATGTATCTTTAGTTAACAATACTGTTCTATATAACCGACACTTGCTAAGAGAATAGCTTTTAAATGTTCTCACCACATATGCACACACAAAATATGTAAGTATGTGAGGTGATTGAGCAGTTACCTAATATGGTAGTAATCATTTCACGCTATGTCAGCATAACAAGTCTACAGGTTGTATATCTTAAATTTACACAACATTTATCTCAATTAGGTGCTCTCCAAAAAAATTGAAGCCAGAACATTTTATCAATGCATTGAGAAAACATTTCTGTTAGGAACTAAGGACATGCAGAGCAGATATTTAACTTTCTACTAATCCCATTTGCTCTGGAAAGGGAACTCAGAGAGCCTTGGAAAAAGTGTGGTTAACAAAAGCAATCTACAGATTCAGTGAAATTCCAGTAAAAATCATAGGACATGAGCCAGGCAGGGTGGTGCATGCCTCTAAGCTTCAGCCTATGAAGGGGCTGGGGCTAGGGATCGTGGTTGGAGTCCCACCTGGGGCCCGTAGTGAGACCTAGTTCCAAAAAATAAAGTTGGGAGTGGTGGTGCACACCTGTAATCCCAGCTACCTGGGAAGTTGAGGCTGGGGATTGCTTGAGTCTGTGGTACCCTGGGCAACAAGAGCCTGTGGTTCCATGGGCAAAATTAGCGAGACTTAGTCTCAAAAAATTAATTAACTAATTAATTAAAATATCGTAGTGACATTCTTTAAAGAAATTGAACAAATATTATTGAAATTCATATGGAATAATGGAAAAATCTCAAATAGCCAAAACTCAAGTAGACCAAAAGGGGAGAGAATGGAGGCGTTGCACTTCCAGATTTTAAATTATACTACAAAGCCATAATAATTAAGACAGCATGGCACAGAAATGTAAAGAGACACACAGACTAATGGAACAGAATTGACAGTCCAGAAATAAAGCCACATGTGTTTGATCAACAAACTTAACAACAAAGGGGCAAAAAGCCTATATTGGAGTAAGGATAGTCTCTTCAATAAATGGTGCTGGGAAAACTGGACTGCTACATACAAAAGAATGAATCTAGACTGTTTTCTCAAATCAGGCATAAAAACCAACTGAAAATGAATAAAAGACTTGGATGTAAGACCTAAAGCCACAAAATACATAGAAAAAATATGGGCAAAACACTCTAAGATTTATGATTCAGAAACCTCTTTCAGGACACATCTACAGATGCAAAAATAATGAAGGAAAACATAAACTGCTGGGATTACATCAAAGTAAAAAGCATCTATACAACAAAAGAGACACTAACCAAAACAAAAAGAAACCCAACCACAAATGGGGAAATAATTTTGCCCTCCATACAAGTGATAAGAGTCTGATAACAAAGATCCACAAAGAACTCACACAACTTAATGAAAAAAATGAAATAGCCCAGTCAAAAAATGGGCAAAGAGATAAAAAGATACTTCTTGAAAGAAGAAATACAAATGGTCAATAGGTATATGAAAAAATGTTCAAAATCATGAATAGTCAGGGAAATGCAAATCAAAGCCACAATGAGATACCATCTCACACCAGTGAGAATGGTCTATTTTGAAAAAACAACAACAACAAGAAGTGCTGGCATGGATGTGGACAGAAAAGAACACTTTTACAATACTGGTGGGAACGCAAATGATCCAGTCACTATGGAAAGCTGTTTGGAGGACACTTAAACACTACTGAAAATGGAACTGCCATATAATCAAACAATCCCACTTCTGGCAATCTATCCAAAGGATACAAAAAAACATTGATTCAAAAGAACATCTGTACTTAGATGTTTATTGCAGCACTATTTATAATAACCAGGATATGGAAACAACCCAAATGCCCCAAAACAGACGAATAGGTCAGATAGTTGTGGTATATTTACACAATGGAATATTATTCATGAATCGAAAAAGACAAACTTTTGTCATTTCCAGGAACTTGGATGGAGCTAAAAGGAATCAAGTTAGCAAAAATAAGCCAGAAAGAAAAAAGAGATATACTGGATGGTCTCACTTGTATGTGGGATAAAGAGAAAACAAACAAACAAACAAAAACAAGAAAAATTTAAAACTGTCAACAGAACTGAAGCATATAGCAGGAGAGGGAGAGAAGGGTAAAATCAGGGAGAGATGGGCACAAGAGTAAGATGGTTCATGCGTGATAAGGTGGTAGGAAAACCTCCGGTAGAATATGATGTAAAATGTATGTGTGTGCATGTCTGTAATCAATAAAAAATTTTTTTAAGTGCGATTGAGTTCACAGCTCCATACTGGATTCCTAAGTCACACCCAGGTGAACATTCTGGAGTCTCTTTAGAATAAAAGGACGTGTCTCTCCTCTAGACTATGAAGATCTTAGGATCACATACACATACCTCTGCTCCCCTTCCTTCTTCAACTTCTCCTATAGCCCCAAATAAATTTAATTCTTCTAAATGCTAGGCACTCCTCTTTCCAATAGCCTACTGCTCTGGAGTCTTCTATGCTCCACAGTCTCTACCCCTTTGCACCTCAGAGACGTGACAAGATGGGCCCACCAAAGTTCACTTGCCTTCCAAGTTGTGGTTGCCTTTCTGGAAGGGGAAGGTCCCACAGGCTACATTCCATTCTCTGCCAAATATTCCTGCTCCTGATCAACAGCCTTCTCCAATTGCCAACCTCTGCAGTCTCTGGGAACAGTTTCCTACTGATAGAACATTGGGGTGAGGCACTTCCTTTGGTAGTACTTTCCCCTCACTCAAGTCTTTGAAAACCTCTGCCTCCTCAATTCATCAGTGTCAGGAACAGACAAAAGATCAAAGTAAAAATCACCCAAAAATGAAAAGTATGTTAGAAGCAGATCCCCTTCAGAGTAGTTGGAGGCAACCTCATGTATTGGGACACTTATCTGTGCTGGTACCATAAAAAGAATTACTGGGAAAATGTTATCAGCAGAGGCACACATTCAAACTGGTTCAGTCACTATGGAAAGTTGTGTGGAGGACCCTTAAACACTACTGAAAATGGAGCTACCATTCAATCCAGCAATTCCACTTCTGGGAATCTACCCAAAGGATACCAAAACACTAATTCAAAAGGACACCTGTATGTATATGTTTATTGCAATACTGTTTACAATATGGAAACAACACAAATGCCCCAAAATAGACAAATGTATCAGAAAGTTGTGGTCAATTTACACAATTGAATATTATTCAGCAATCACAAAAGACAAATATGATGCATTTGTGATAACATGGATGGACATGGAAAGAATTGTGTTAGTGAAAATAAGAAAGAAAAATAGCAGTACTGGATGATCTCACCTATATGTGGGATATAGAGAAAACAAACAAAGAAAGGACAAAAAAATTTTAAAGCTAACAAACTGACAGCAGAACTAAAGCATAAAGCAAGGGGGGAGGATGGTTGTATGAGGGGGAGGAATGTGTACAAGAGATTAAGATGATGGTTCACAGGTAACAAGGTCATGGGAGAACCTCAGGGTATACAATGATACAAATATATATATATATATATATATATATATATATATATATATACATGTGCAATCAATTAAAAAATAGAAAAATGCCATCAACAGAACATCATGGCATAACTTCACAAATTCCCCCTTGCCCTTTTCTGGGTTTCCAGGCTATAAATGAGATAGCAGTGAAAGCATGTTAAATTTTCTTTTTATAAGGGCTAAAAATAGTAAATATCTAAAGGTGCTATGAATTCTGTAAGTAATTAGTTTTATTCAGAATCTGTCACTAGAACAAAAGACACCATATTTTGGGAGAAAATATTTGCACACCACACAGCTGACAAGGAGATGGTATCCAAAACCTACAAAGAACTCATACAATGCAACAAAAAGAAAACAATGCAATTCAAAAAAAAAAATGGGCAGGAGAGCTAAGGCTAAGTGGTCACTTTCCCAAAGAAGACATAAAGATAACCAATGAACATATGGAAAAAATGTTCACCATTTCTGGTCATCAGAGAAGTGCTAATTAAAGTGTAGTAAAATATCACCTCACTCTTGTGAGAATGACCCATATAAAAAAGGTCAGAAACAAGTTTTGGTGAGCACGCAGTGAAAAAGGAAACCTCGGACATGGTGGTTGGGCATGTAGATTGGTCCAGCCCCTACCAACAAATAGTTCTGAGGTTTCTCAAACATATTAAAAATGGACCTACCATATGATCCATCAATTTTATTCTGAGGTATCTATGCAAATAATGCAAAAGCACTAATTAGAAGGGAAATATGCACTCCAGTATTCATTGCAGCACTATTTAAAAAAGCCAAGTCATAGAAATAACCTGTTATATATATATATATATATATACACACACACACACCAGTGGAATACTACCCAGCTATGTTTTAAAAAGGATAAACTCTTGCAATATGCAATAACATGGATGGAGCGAGAGGGGTTTACACTCAGTGAAATAAGTCAGGAGAGAGGCAAATACCAGTGGTTTCAGCTACATGTGAAGTTCAGAGAAACAAAACAGAGGGTAAGACAAAATCAAACCAGTAACAAATCCTAAAAATCTGTCTGTAGAAGTGAGGCTACCAAAGAGGGAGGGATACTGGAGAGCGCCAGATGGGAAAGGATTACAATGGACTCTGGGGGAAGACTGTGGGTGCCTTGGTGGTGGTGTGGTGTGGTATGGTAACATGCATCTGCGGACCTTAATCCTGTATCTGAGTTACGTACCATGTTATAAGCCAATTTTGCCCCAATAAAAGTTCCTCCTCTATAAAGCTGATTATTATTATTCTTCTATTTCAACAGCTCAACAAGTGTTTATATATGTAATTTCTCAATTACAATTACATTTCTCAATGCTACCAGTACCAATCTTAGGAAGTGAATAGAATTGTCCCCAACTCTATAAAACTGAGAATGAGACTGAGAGTTTAAGGGATTTGCTCACAGAGAGCCCTACTCATTCCCTGAGCCTACCTTAGAATGGAGTGCCCTGCAGGGTCAGGTTGGCCAATACAGTTCACATGATGGTAATTCCTTTCCTTTAGTAGGAGGCACCTAGAGTGCTGTGTTGAAAAAGAATCTGAGACTGTGTTTCAACTCAAGAGGAAAGTGCATCTTAATTGCAAGATCTAATTACTTGAGGAACATTAGCACATTTCCCCCAATACTTTCCATCCAAGGCATAGTGTGTTTGAGAGCATGGGCAATGGAGATTCATAAGTCTACCTGAAGGTCTGACTCAATCTCTCCAGTCAACCTTCTGGGCTTTAGTTTCCTCATCTACTATCATAAAGTTCATAATACTAATTGCCTTGTCGAAGTTTTTTTACTTTTTTTTTTCTGTCCCAACCTAAATTTACTTTCAGGTGAAAAAAATTTTCCTCCTTTAATGAGAATAAAGCATTTAGAGAAAACTATTAACAGTATCCATTCTAAACTTAACAATTCAATCAATAAAGTAGCAAAGTGCATAAAGGGCTCATCTTAGACATAGTATCCTGGAGTCTGGCCCAGTTCTGCTTTTATAATTTGTTCTAGAGCTTCAGAGTTATCCGGGAAGAGTTCTCTCCCTAAAGTAAGCCCAGTGGAATGTACTGATAGTTTAGTCTTTATTAGACACAGGTTGGCAAGAGTTGCTGGCACTTAAAAATCATCAAGGAATTCTCCAAAATAATGTATTGGCTTTCCTTAAACATGTGTCCTGGATGAGTTCTGTATGAGCTGTGTCATCACTAAACATCAGCTAATTTTTTAATCTATTACATAAGAACATCAAAACAAAATAAACATTTTTAAGTAGCATTCATATTGGAGAAAGCATTGTGAAAACTATCTTTGTCAATTTCCCAACTTCTTTGTCAATTTCCCAACTTCTTACAGTTTTATGTCATCTTTAAAGTACATTAATACTATATTAAAGGGTTTATAATTGTTGCACATGTTAATCTCCTTAGAATTGAATTGTCTCTCCCCTTGTGTTTCTACTACTTTTGATTCCTTCTCTCACTTTTTAATGTTTTGTAATGCTTTAAAAATTATTTTGTAGGCAGCTTCCTTTTCCTGGCAGAATGTCTATTATATGTGTGCTTAGTTCATGAGAATGACTGAAGCAAGCTGGAAATGTTGCAATCCCAAAATACCTACTCTTCAGGCCTGAAACACTATTTTTCTTCTAATAGGAATCTATTCCTCTCATTTGTGTTGTCTTTTCAATTACAAATGCACCTGGAGCAACAGCATAAGTCCCCATTCCTTGGTGCAGCTGATTTTATTAGAGGCTTCCCAGCAGTTACAAAGTTCCTGAGGAGAGTGAGGAGTCTGTGGAGTTTCATAGAAGTCCAGAGAACTGGTCCCAACTGAAAGCTAGACTACAGAAAGATGTAGGTCTTGAACTGCTCTTAAAGCACAATGTTTTTACACTGAATAACTTTCAACCACTAAAACCATCACATTCAGAGGAACTCAGTGCTTAAAGACTATAATGTAAATATGTTACTCTTTTTTTTTGTTTGTTTGTTTGTTTGTTTTTTATTTTTTTAATTTTTTTATAATCAAATAGTTTATATATATATACATTTAATATCTTTGTAATACCGGGATTCAC
>PVHY01007243.1:0-68775 GCA_004024945.1 Uropsilus gracilis
AAAAAAAAAGACTAAAGGACTAAACATGGACAAACAACAAAAAGAAAGGAGGCAAAGAGCCCAGGGGAGATGTGGCGTGGGGGGGTATTCCCATGGGGATTAGCAGTTATACAATCATATATTGTAAAATATGCAAAAATAAATTTTTTTAAAAGATGTGGTATATATACACAATGGAGTATTACTCATCAATTAAAAATGACAAATTTGATGAATTTATGAAAACATGGATGCACCTATAAGAAATCATACTAGCAGAAATGAGTCAGAAAGAAAATGACAGAAACTAAATGGTTTCATTAATATATGGACAACCAAATGAAAGCACACAACAGCAGGGTGAGGACCAGCTGGAGTGGTCGGGGGGGAAGTGGTGGGTGACCCCTGGAGATTAAAAATGATGTGAAATATATGTATTTATAAATTGTTTAATAAAAAAAGAAAAAAATAGTTCTTGGTGAAAAGCTGAAATAGTCTTTAAGATTAGGAAGAAGACAAGGCCGCCCATTATCATCATTTGTTTAACTTTATTAGTGAATTTGTTTAGAGGTATAAGACAAAAAATAAATGAATAAATGAAATCTGAGTCAGAAAAGTATTACTATTGGCAAATAATATGGTATTATGTATAGAAAAATTCTAAAGACTCATTTTAACAGTTATTAGAAGCATTAAATTAATACAGCAAAGTGACACATTACAAAATCAATATACAAAAATTTGTAGTTGTTTTTATATACAAACAACAAAAGAAGCAGAAGGTATTTAGAAATTAACTCCATTTGTAACTGATTCAAAATAATTAAATAAATCAGAGTTAACCTAACTAAGGAGGTAGAATAATGACACATTAAGAACTACAAGATGTTATCAAGGGACTCAGATAAGGAGATAGAAGGACATCCCAGGCTCATGGATGGGGAGAACATAAAATAACTATCCTGCCTAAAACAGTATGTAAATTTAACAAATCTCTGCCAAATTTAACAAGTACTGCCAGCAATATTTTCCAGCAAAGTCAAACAAAAAATATTATGGTAAAATAACCACTTTTAAGGATTAGTGTGGGAAAATCAATACATTTACACTATTGTGCAACCATCCATCTCCAGAACTTTTCCATCAACAAAACAGAAATTCCCCTTAAACTCCTCATCCCACCTACCTCCAGGCCCTTCCAATCACCACTCTACCTTCTATCTCTCTGATTATGATGATTCAACTAAGAATCTCACATAAGTGGACGCAAAAGACTTTTGAATGTTTTTGCAACTTTTTATTATTTTTATTGAGATAATATTAGATTTATAAGTAAGATGCTGTGATAAAGGAGTTTTGTATACCATTGCCTAGCTTTCTCTAAGCCTAATATTCTTACATTACTCTCATGCATTTGTCAAAATGAGGAAATTAATATCAGAACAATTATGTTAACTAAACTACAGATTGCATTTAGATTCTCTGGACATTTTTGTTACTGCTTTCCTGTGTTCACCAGCATATATTGAAAAACAAACTCTCAAAACACTCCACTCTATTTACCACCAGAACCACTCTTGTTGGTTGTGGACTCAATATTCAATAGCTTTTGATTTTACCATTGAATATGTCACCCAATACTAAAAAGAAATAGTGTTTGTTTGATGTTTTAGGTTCCACAAGTATGCTCATCAGCAGCTGCATTTGTAAATGACTGGAATCTGGCTTGAGGACCATTCACAGGTTAATTTAGAGATTAACAGCATTGCTGGGAAGGTGCCAACTCTCCATTTAGTCTATCTTGCAATCATTCAGTGGAATAACCCTGAGAAGGATGGGTTATGAGGATCATAGAGATGTGTGCCCTCTGGCATAACATGAGGTCGCACAATGAAGCTACTATTGATCGCCAACAATCACTGGGTAGATGTAGATTTTAGTCTGAAATATTTGTCTTAAGAAAGACTTTTACATCAATTCTCTATTCCAAAACATGAGAACTCTGCTTATGGAAATGAATTTCAATGCTTTAAATTATAAATTAAAAAAAATACTATCTTCTGTGTTCCCATGAAGTCAGAACTTCGTATTCAAACGCACAACTAATTTCATTTTAACACCACTGACCTAGCTGCTGGACCATGACCATCCTGAACAAGACACTTACTCTCCTCAAACCTCTGCCCTTCCATGAGTCATGTAGAAATAATGATAACTGCTATTAAAAATAATATTTGGTTCCCATTATTTCCAGATTCGCAGACCATGGAGAGTGCATTAAAATTACTTTCTATAACAAAATCATGCAAAATATTGCAGTAAGTTTCTTTAAATTAAATACTTGTTATAAATTATTTTTGGATACTTTATTGAGCACCAAATACTCATGCCTAATATTTACAGCTGGATAAAATAAGAAAAGGGTCTCATTTTTATTTTAGTTTTACTATGAGAACTTAGACACTCAGTAAGTTGGATCAAGATGCCAAGTGCATGACCAGAAGCAAGTTGCTTACCCGTGGAGGTCTGTACAGCCAAATGATGTTTTTTGCAAGGTGAACTCTAAAGTTTTCACATATGAAAATGTTTATTTCAATGTGCTTTAGAAATGAATGATATCTCTCCTCTTAATTAAAATAAACAACATGGATGTGAAGTATTTACAGGTTGTTTCTGAGCAATTACATGAAGTATTTCTCTGTGAAAATCTCAAGTTGTAGCCATTGTGTTGGCTTAATCCACATTTCTTGGTTACCCAACCATCCCTGCAAGGACCACTAGTATCTCCTACAATAGGAAGGAACCTGCCCATGACTGGGAACACAAGGCCACATAGACATAGAACACAGGGCTCTCTATGTTGCTTTCCATCAAAAAGCTTTGGTCATCTGTGCAGTGCAAATATTTCAATGTGAGCATTACTAAAGCATTACTAAAACAGAATGTTTTGAGAGCAAGTTACTAAATTGTAGGCTTATACTTCCAGCTTGAAACAGTATGCCTAGAAAGAAGACAGATTCTCTTACTTTGCAGGTAAGTCACAGCTTGTTTCTCAGTCTGTCCTTCCTAAGAGACTGGTAGGAATATATTCTAAAAGTTATCTGGAAACAATATTTTTATTGGCAAAGAGGTTTAAAAATCTGTGGGAAATATTTCCAATAATGTCAAATCATATTTAAAAATCAATATGGTAATTTAAAATTATGCTAGAATACTGCAACTAAAATACATGTAATTTGATCAATGGGGAGAAATTTAGGTTTTTGAAAAATGATTTAGCCTCCAATATAAAAAGGTACCTCAAAAGAATAAAATGCAGAGCTGTTTGTATTATAAGGAAAGTCTCAAATGAACATTTAATACTATGCATATTCAATGAGTAACTACAAGGAATAAAACAAATTGATTAAAAGACTCAAATAAAACACTCAGTTGTGAGTCTAGACACAGTTTTCTTGAGGATCGCTTGAAATTCAGGCTATCGGAAAAACAGCATTATATCACTAGCTTCCTGTATATTAAAAAATTAAGAAAACTTCTAAGAAGTGAAGGTGACTGGAAGTGATACCAGTGTGTGTTTAGTTATTTAATTTTATCAATCCTAAAATACTTCCTAGGGTAGGAAATTCATTCAACCTACTCTTGTATGAGCTGAATTCTATCTCACTCTCATAACCAAATGTTGAAGCCTAATCTCAGAATGTGACTGTATTTGGAGACAAGCTCTTTGAAGAGGTGAAGCCAATGTATGAACTTTATATGAAGCTAAAAGCGTAAACCTTAACACAACCTGACAAAAAGACAGATTAACAGGCCCACTATGATTAGATTAAAAACTAACAGACCTAACAGTAAGAAAAAGGGAAGGGGGGAGAGGGCTTCAGTGGGAAGAAAAATTGCTCTTTTGAGAGACAAACAGGTTTTTAGGAGCACAAATGGGAGGTTTTGTGACCATGTTTGTTCATGAAGGTGTGAGCGGTTTTTCCTTCTTGTGGAATTTATGGTCAGTTTATCTTGGACTCTTTCCTGGCAGTAGAGGTACCTTGAAGAGGGAATTTACAATAGCTTTATTTCCTAGACGTTTCTGCTTTTACTCATAAAGGAAATTCTGAAAGTTTTTTTGTTTTTGTTTTTTTTTATTTCTGCATTACTGGATCATCAAGTCTTCAGCTTAAAGTTGTCTTCATGCCAATTCTGGGGTCCCAAGCTGGACCACACACTAGGAGCTCCTCTGTTGGTATCCTCATGACTGGCTCCTCTCAGCCAGGAGCCCCATGAGACAGTGCCTTCTCTTTATCCTTTAAGATTAGGACACAGGCTCAGAAGGACTCCATTGTCCTAGAAGACCATGTGGTCAGCATCACAGTTGAATTCCCATCCAGGGCAGTTGGACCCTAAAGCCAAGATGCTCAACTATTTAAGATAGTAACCTTCAGCAAACTTTCAAACTCATCTGATCCAGTCCCCTTCATGTTATAGAATAAATGTGTTTGATTCAATGTGAAACACAAAATGTGAGATCTTGGACATTTTTCTTAGCCTTTATCTGCCTCGGTTACCTCCTCTGTAAGATGTTGACAATATTCACCTTACAAGAATACTTTGAGGAAAGTTCCTGGTATCTCAAGTGAAAAGTATCTGTTCTTGTTCTTATTTATTTTATTGACATAAGTATATTTTATATAATATTCAAAGACCAAGTATAAACTACATATAATCAAATCATCCATCCTGAACATTCCTAGGTAGTTGTTAAGTCTTTTGTTATTATAAACCCTTCTACAATAAACATCAACATGTTGGTACTTTGGGAGAGATGGAGATTACCTTAAGTAATTCTGAAATATAATTTCGTAGGGGTAGCATTTTCACCTGGAATTTCTGCATACTGCTAAGCAACAAAAGATGTTTGGTTTCCAAAATTTTGTGAAATTTATATTCACTGAAAATTTCCATACAAGTTTAAGAGTATCTAAGTGGGAAACTCCAAAGAGGAGTAAGTAAATATCAAATTATCAATAAAAATGATAAGAATGGTGCTTCCAATGAATGAAACCAGGGTCACATGCCATGCAGATCACCTCAGTTGTCATGAAGACAGAACCACTGCCATATAAACCTGTTTCTAATGGGTTGAAATGCAAAGGAGAGTTTGTTGACATCTGACTTGTAAACAGAACAGCTACTTTTTTAACCACTTTTTTTAAAATCAGTTTTCTCCTGTATTCTTTAACAGATATTAGACTGAAGTTTTAGAAAATTTCCCAATTTAGTATGGAAGAGCTTCTGGTGTTATATCACAAAACTGAGCTATACAAATACAATGTAAGCTAATACTGTATGATATAATTAGTAAAATTAAGGTGACTGGTGTGACTTCACTTCAAATAAGTTAAAGCAAGGATTTAGATCAGTCATGAGAATGGTAAACATGCAAGATAGCAGAATTAATGTTCAGCCTAAAACATCTTATTGACTACACAGAGTTGAATAAAGCATTGATGAAGATGAATTACAAAAGAGGACAACGAACAGCATTCAATACTAAGCACTGGTTACACCATGTCATGTCTATGATTTTAAATATACCAGAATGGTCACTCTCTCAAAATATACCTTCTCTTTCTCCCCGCAGTATCTTAAGGGTCATCAAAGCATTGACTCACTATGGCTCTCAAAACTTTTCCAACCTTAGCAAACCTCTTTCTGAAATGTAGCTTCTCTTTTGAGACATTTCTGCATCAATCTTGGGCAGATCTACTTGTCTAATAGTATCTATGAACCCATAGTTTGGGACAAGCACTGGATAAGATTTGGCAGAGGACAATAACACAGGCATTTGGTGGCTGTCCTAGGAGAGTTAGCACTTTAGTTCCTTTATTTTTACTTGAGAGCAACTGGCACCTATGGTGGAGGGGAAATGATACTCTCTGAGCAACAAGAGGGAAATGACAGAACACTCCGTGACCGCTTTATGGTTCTGCCTTGGGTTGATTCTGTGGGCAGGATATAAAACATGTGGAAAGGCTGCACCAGGGTAAGTGGCTTCTACACAGACTATTTCTAAGATAGTGTTATGGTCTCACAATTTCTCATTTTTATTGTATAACTGTCTGTGCTCTAAGTACATTTCAGAGAAAAAATCTTAAGCAAGCATTCAAGCAAAGCAATAAAAATGTACAGTAACATGATCAAGTGGGTATTTTAACGATTTATAATTACACTCCTAACATATAAAATGCTCTATACTTCACAAGTTGGGCTTGTTAGGAGTCAGATAAATTCATGAGTATGTGAAATCTCCATTATATTTCTGCCATGGACTATTTTTCTTAAAATGTTTATAGCTGTTTAAGAGGTGATTTTAACGAAAATGCTTTGACTGTTTTCTGCATTTTAAAAACCTACTTCAAATACTGTAGAAATACTGAAAGATGTAATTCCCCTGTTCTCATGTCTCTGGGAAGCTTTAGGTTTTGTTTCACTCTTCCCCTAGGGGGCATCTCATGAGGTAGTAATGGACATACAGAAATGGGTCTAAGAGCCCTCTGCCAATAGCTGGTATACTTATAATCTCACTGGGTCAGAGACATATTTGTGGAGATAATAATGATATATGTTAAGCCAGAAGATATAATTCAGATTTCCTGATCTGTCATGATTCCAAGTGTGTGTCTGTCTCCTCATCTCCTTGAACTTCCATTCTTTCTGAGTAAACAGAGGTGATAGTGGTATTAGAGGTGACAGTGTTGACTATCCTACTTAGAAGGGCAATGTGGTAGAAGTTTTATACACTACTAAAACTTTCAGGAGTATCATGGGCAATGATTTGTAGAATGAAACAAAATAACCATAAAGCAGTACAGGAAATAACAAAACCAGAAACATGAGATGTTCTGAGGGGTCTGAAAAGTTCCCAGAGCTGAGAGTTCCAGAACCCATGGACATCCTAAATTCTCAGCACAATGACTACTAACTCATAGCAAGTCTATTTCTCTCCAAAAATTTCATTAAAGAAGGTTGAAGATGGGGAAAAAAGAGTGTTGTATTGGACTGTAATTATTTTTTTTAATTGAGGTAACACTGGCTTATGATATTGTTAGTGTTTTACAGGTTTAGGATCATCCCTTCAGTGGTTAACATAACAGACCCACCCCCAAGAGCCCCCAGTCCTCCTCCATAGTCCACTACATTCCTTCCTTATTTTGTTCTTTCCTCTCCACTCCCCCTCTGGCAGCCTCAGTTTTATAGTCAGATTTCGAGGTTTCTTATTAATTTGATTTCTTTTTCCCCTTCCTCTATTAATTTAATTTCATCTGGTTTTTAGTTTCTCTCTATTGACATAGCTGGGACATTGGTGTTTGTCTAGATTTTTCAAACAAATTGTGAGCTTCACCTCCAGGTGACAAGATGAAACTGTGTGATCAGGCTGGTCCTAGTCACATTCCTCTTCTTGACTTGTCCTGTGACCTCATGGTCTTCAAACAGATCAATGTATTCTCTCCCAGCCTCTTTTGTATTCTACTTGCATCCCTAATAAGGGTCTTCATTCTTTTTCACATCTCTGGCCAGGTGGGACAGCTCCCTGGGTGTTCCCACAGGACCAAGTATGTATGTACCTGATCTGCCTCACCTAGGACATGTGAGCACAGTAAGCCCTTTCATTTCATCTATCTTTCTCCCTATGACTTCTGGAAGGGTCATTTGAAATGACCCTTAAAGATGCCACAAAGGAGGCTCATTTACAACACAATGATATTGGCAGAAAATAAAATTTTAAGTTAAGTTCAAATGTATGCAGCTTGGGAGACCTAGACAATGTCCTACAGTGTTTCCAGAAGGTTTTGCTATCTCCTGGACATCTATTAAACCATGGCAAGGGTTGTTTTTTGAATAGTGACTCACCATACCTTACATTCTGTCCACGTTGACCCTGGTGCTCACTATCATATTTTATGATTACTAAAACCTAACTGTGAAAAATGCAATGGAATGGGTAACTGGCACAATCATCCACAATTCTGTTGTGTCTTTTAAAACATCAAGCACCTTAAAGCACAGATTAAAAGATACCGGAGATATTCAGTCATGTGCAAGAAAATACACAATAAAAATTCTCCAGGTACATGGGTGTATGGCTCAGATCCATTAATGCTTGCAATTTCAGTATGAATTAAAAAAGGAAAAGTGTCACTACCACAAACATCTTTTTATTATTATAAAAATATTTAGTTGGACTTTTGTTCAATATTAATCCAAGTGTGACTTTTAAGTTTAATTTTACTAAATTCAATGAATTATAAAACTATGGTTCATCATTGTGTTAGTGTTTCAGAAGTCATCATTTCAGCTTAAATGTATCATAATGCCCTTAGGGGTTATGCAAATTTGTTCATGGATATATTTATCATCCATGTAAATACATCCATGCATTTACTGCATGTATTTACTATTACATATATATACCTTTTCATATACCATTTCATATGGTATATGAAAAGGTACATACCTTTTCATTGTTAGAATATTTTGTGAATAAAAAAACTATTCTGCAAAAATCAACAAATACTTTCCTTGCCTTTAAACATCACCTCAGTGGTTTAGTATTAGCAATGAAGAGAAAAGTGTTACATCACGTCCCACTTCCCACTGCCCCCAATGCTTAAACTGAAACATGTGAACCATCTCTTTAGTTATGAGAGGATAGCCGCTTATACCTGGAAATGAGTGAACACTTCATGTACAACATTCATGGAGAACTGACAGGTGGGCAAATGTACTGGGCACACGGATCATGAGAAGGGAGCTTTGCATGGAGGTGCAGAACACCAAGAACCCAGCTGCAGCAGACACTTGCTGTGAAGTCAAGCAACAAGCAGTGGAGGCGGACACCATATTTTCGGGACTTTTAACAATAAGGAGTTTAAATAGTCACCAGCATATGAGGACATTTCCAGTGGAGTGAACCTCTGTGCAAAAGTCCAGAGATGGAAGGATGCTGAGCAATCAGAGAAGAGGATGGAGCTCATCAGAACTGGGTGATGAGAAAAAAGGAGTCTGGGCAGTGGGTCAGAGCTTCTCACAATGTGGCTCTGAGTGTCTCAGGAAGGGAGATGGTGGCCCCCAGGGAAGTGTGAGTCTTAGGGACATATCTTAGGGACATACATGTACATGTATTGCACCTCATTTGGAGTCACACTGTGGGGTTGTGAGGACAACCCCACAAGATGCAGAGGGGAGGCAGGGGGGTGGATTTTTTTACAGACCACAGAATGGGGTCTAGTACTGCAGCCTGTATCTAAAGTGATTCTAGCTGATAGTCAGGAGTGAGTCAAAAATAGAGATTTTTAATTTTGAATTACATCAGTCCTGGAAAGGTGCTACAGTTGCCAAGTTCATTTATCTCATGGTACAAGATCAGGTTCAGCTTTAGTTTTTGTTTGCTTTCCTTTCTTTCCTAAACAGCTACAGTGAAACCAGGGTGGGGGTCAAGTTCCCAGGAATTGTAGCTCTATGCCTGTGGGAGGTGCAGTATGTGGGACCTCTATCTGCTAAGAGGCATGGGGCTCCTCCAAGGCTTCTGAGAAGAAGGGGAGAGGCCTTAAAAGTCTTCTTGTATCTGGAATCCTCTCCCTCCTTTGTCTGAGGTCAGAATGGTGAGCTGTCCCTCCTTTATCTGGAGAACCCTGCCCCTGCCCCTCCAGGGGGTCTCTCCTGGGAAGGGGATATGGGGTGCTGAGAGGATGCCCTAGGTTCACTCCCTATTCTCTCCAAAAGTGGTATTTCCAGCATGTGTTTGTGATCATGATGGTGCTTGTTAAGCCTGCTGGGCTCCGAGGACATGACCCACAGAAACGAGTCACTTAGTGACTCCATGAGCTGGCCCATCACTGAAACTGGAGTAAGATAACATTCAGATGACACTCTCAGGACAGGCCTGAGGGAAATGGCAAGTGTAAGTAATTGAAGGATTTACAGAGCCAATGACAGAGGGGCACAGGTTATGAAAGTCCTGAGTCAGCAGGGAAATGTTAGAGGAAATCATAAAATGTTAGAGGAACACTGAACTTACTCAATATTCACTGAGACCTGTAACACTGATTTTCTTTTAATGGCTTACCCTGGTGCACATACTTCACTATGGAGCGAAGTGTTCTTTAAAAAATACTATGCTTTCACATCTCAATACTTCTCAACCACATATTTATATATTGGTCTATGAGCTTTGTCAAAGGTGCCCAGCCATGCTGAGCTCTGTTTCCAGCAGCATCTAAACATCCAACACCACCCTTCAACAGCACCTCCAATTATACATGGTCAAAGTCAATACACAAAAGCCAGTTGCCATTCAATGCACTGGCAACAAGCAACCTTAAAAAGAAATGAGAAGGTAATTCTATTCATAGCAGCATAAAAAAGAATACAATATTTCAGAATACACTTAGTCAAGGACAAAAAAAACTGTACACTGAAAATTATAAAGTACTATTAATAGATATTAAAGAAGGAACAGATAAATGGATTGGAAGAATTTAACATTTTTAAGATGTTGATATTTCACAAAGTTACCTACAAATTATTTTCTACAAGAGTGATAGGAATAGCCAACAGGGAAAGTGTAATCTTTTCAACAGCATTAAGAAAATTGGATAGTCACATGCAAAGAATTAACCTGAACCCTACCCTTATGCCGTATGAAAAATAAGCTCCAAATGAATCAGAGCCCTAAATATAAGACTAACACTATAAAAGTCTTAGAAGAAAATACAGGAAAAAATTCATCACCTTCGTTTTGGGGTAATTTTTTGGATATAACACTAAAAGCACTGGCAACCTAAGACAAAAGAGATAAATTCAAATTTATGTACATATCATATCATATATTTAATTTTGTATCATAAAATACATCAAAATAAAAAATTTGGGCATCAAAGAACACTATCAACAAAATCGAAGGGGCAGCACATAGAAAGGGCAAACATTTGTAAATCATATACTTGATAAACTGTTCACATATAGAACATACAAGAACATGTACAGCTCAATTAAAACTACCAAAAAAATGGTCTAATCTGATTAAAAGATTGTAAGACACTTTTTAATAGGTGTTAATCCAAAGAAGAGATACAAGCGAAAAAGCTGTTTAACATCCATCATCTTCAGGAAAATATAAATCAAAGCCACAACGAGATACCCACACACTCATTAGGATGACTTTTTTTTTTTTTTTTTCAGAAAAGAAAAATAAGATGTTGATGAGGATGTGGAGAAACTGGAACCTTGTGCACTGTTGGTGAGAGTGGAAACAAGTGAAGCCACTGTAAAACACATGATGAAGTTCTTCAAAAAATTAAAAGTAGAAAAACCATAGGATAAAATTCAACTTCTGGGTATGTTTCCTAAAGAAGTTAAAGCAGGCTCTCAAAGAGACCATGTTCACAACATTATTTACAATCCTCAAAAGGTGGGAACAACTCAGATAACCATCAACCGATGAACAGACAAAATGAGATACTTACATGCTATGAAATATTATTTAACTGTAAAATGAAGGAAATTCTAACAGAAGGCAAAATATAAGTGAACTTTGAAGACATTATATGAAGGGAGACATTATATGAAGGGAAATGAGTCTGTCATAGTAAGACAAAAGTTATATTGCTCCACTTATGTGAGGTAATAGAATAGTTAAAATCCTAGAGACAGAAGCTAACACTTAAGATAAAAAAAAGTATTGCTAGGGCTGGGGGAGGGAGATATGAGGCCAGTGCTTATCATATCAGAAGGTGAGAATGTTCTGAGATGGAAGGTGGTGGTGATCGTGGACAATAATGTGCTGTGCTAAAAGTAATTGAATGATGTACTTAAATATAGTCTAGGTGATAAATTGATGTATATATATATATATATTAGCACAATATTATTTTTAAATAGGAGGAATATTTTCCTTATATGAGGGTTGTAAATGTGACCCACACTGATTTGTGACATAGTGAGAAAGGCACAAAATCTGCATATAACCGGGCACAGTGGCGTATGCCTATAATCCTAGTTGCCTGGGAGGCTGGGGTTGGGGATCACTTGAGTCCACAGGTTCAGGACAACCCTGGGCAACATAACAAGACCTAGTCTCTTAAAACAAAAATAAAAAAACCCTGCATATAAATTCCCACAAGGGTCGCAGATTTCCTGGATGCTGTGAGTGATGACCACCCAAGTGTCCACCCCAATGTTATGTCAGTGTCACAAAACCCTCTTGTATTGCACCTCATTTGGAGTCACACTGCATAGTTACCCGTGACAGGACACATACTATAATTTCTCATGGGTACCAGGAAATACATTTATCAACTTCACCATCAGAGCCTCAGCATACCAACTAATTAACTAAATATTGCCAATACTAACACATTTTTTATCTTAAGTTAATGGACTCTGACTCATCAATATAAATAACTAAGTACAGAACATTACACTCTCATGCATCAATACAGATAAAATATGAGGATCTCTGTCCACCCACCCACCCTATTATGATTTTGATGGTTACATTGACCAACTCCAATCAATTCAGTTCTACTGACACCACTTCCCACCAAAAAAAGGGGAGTAGAAACTTCTGTTAGCATGTCGCCCTGCAATTTCATGGGGAGAGGGACACAAAATATTAACTGTTCCTGTCAAAGAGGCCACTAAATACACAAAATGAGAGAGAGGGTAACAAAATAAAAAATTACATAAAAGAGCATTGAAAAGAGTCACAGTTTTTGACTGTGACTTCAGATGGAAACCACCGTTAGCATAACACCTTGCAAAGCAGAGCCGCCCAAGTTATAACAGCCTCAGAAGGCCTCAGTGAAGGAAGAAATATAATTTGGAAGTAATAAATTTGAAATCAAAAGAAAAAAAGTAGAAAGAAAAACCAAAACAATTAAGCTTGACCACAAAGTAAGTGTAAATGAGAGAATAGGTTAAAGATGAAGCTTGAAAATGACCTAGCAATGTATAAACAGAAAGCCTAATTCTAATTGAATTCTGACCCAGAGGCAGGTGAAGTGAGGTGTGGGCAGAGTATAAATTTCCTCTTCTCTGGGGCCAACAGCATGCTCTCCCACTGTGTTCTGCTTTTCATTTTTGCTCCCTGGTCCATCCTTGACCTGGGAAGTTCTTTGGGACCAGGAATGTGGGTTCAGATTGGTTTAGAAAAGAGGTGCGTGGAGATGGAGTGGAGAAGAGCTTTCTGTGACTGTGGTTTCCAATGAAAGGACCAGTGAAGACCATGAGACACTGAAGGAAACTATTGTTCTGAGAGGTTGTGCTGAGCAAGGGTGCAGAAAATCTTATTTCTTTAGACCAAGAAAACTGGCCCTTGGCTAAGTATGTCCACATCCTAACACTGGACTTCTGCTATCACTTGCTGCAAATCTTGCAGCAACAGCTGTGCCTGGTCCACACTTCACTCCACCAGGGAGACATAAGCCACAGAAGCACCAAGCAATGTGAGACCTATGTTTCCATGTGAAAATAAGAAAGCAGACTCGTAAGAACCATCTGGGTTGGGACAGCAGCAAAACCTCATGACTTAGAATTCTTTCCAGGAGAGGTCAGCAATTCCCCGGGCCATCCCTAACCACTGCCTTTGGTGCTCCCTCATCACCTAACCCAGGCCTCACATGATGGAGACTTGTCTCTCTCATTTGCCAAGAGCACAGTCACCCTGCGATGTCTCTCTCCCTCCTCTAACTCTACTGTGGGCGTTGGGGAACCACCTCACTGCAGGCAGTAATAGCAAAGCAATAATAATTAAGAATGATTGAAAGGAAAATAAGGGCTACCTTGGTCATATCTTAGAATATTGCAGTAAGCAAAGAAACTGATCATTGTGCAAATATGAACCTCAGTTTCCTCATGTGTAAAATGAACACATTCACTGAAAATGATATAGTGATAGATGAACCTGGAATTTATGACTGAAATCACAAGGAACAGTGAACATTAGCTCTTTGTAACTGCTTCACCTTGTCCCTAAATCCAGCCTTTCTTTTTGGATCCCAATTCTTGTGCACTAGGCAGATTTGCTTGCTAATCTGTCCACATTCCATTTGCCAGGAGATCCAAAGCTTTTTATTTTTTTCTATAAGTTTATCTATTCCAAATTATTGTTCTTTCTCCCTTTTATAAGCCACATCAAAAAAAAAAGGGGGGGGGGAATTTTCCTTTTTGACGAGTAACATTTCAGAACAGTCATTTCTGTCCTTCCTGATCAATGTCATATCAAGATATGGTGGAGCCCAAAATCTATAACAGGTAAATGTGATGTGATTTGGAAACTAAGTCTTAGCAGATGTAAGGACATGAAGTAGAAGTCAACAGGATGGGCACTAAGCCCATATGACTGGGATTCTTATAAGAACAGGAAAAACTTCCACAGAAGGCAGTTGTGAAGAAACACAAGATGAACACTCCATGAACAACAGAGGTGGAGACAAGAGTGACGCAGCCAGGGGACATCTGATGTGCCAAAAGGATGAAGGGACAGAGTCGTCCTCACAACCATCACAGGGAGTCCAGAACTTCCAACACTCTGATTTAGGACTTAAAGCCACAAAATTTTGTGATCAGTTTTTGGTGTTGTCAGCCATCCAGTGTTTAATTGCTGCAGTCCCAAGAAACTAATATAGGGATAGACTTAATACCCTTTATTTTAAAGATAACACAGAGTCTGTGACAGGCAGGTATTTCAAGGGAATTTGGATATATGTGTCAGCTGATTTCTACATTTATGTATTCATTTATAGAAAACCTAGAGATAATGCAATTCATTGACCATTTTGCCATTATGGTGGGATGCATGGACTAAATAGACAAAAATTATCCATAGTAAAATTGCATTCTGTTCTTAGAATATTTTTGATAACTTTCAAATTTCCTTACAATCAATAGGAACTTTTCCTACCTCTGAATTTTCCCTCAGTGACAACTTGAGCTAACAGAGCTTTTGCTACAGTGTACTCAAGAGCTCTCTGGGGACCTGTTTCCAGCATTCATGCAATTTTTCTCTTCTCTCTCGTTAAGAAAAAAGGCTGTTGAATCATTAAAATATTCAAACCAGTGAAAGGAAGATAAGCCACTAAGGTAGGATGATTAAGACCACTGAAAAATACAAAGTAGATGGCTGGCATTCAAATCCAAATAAACTCCATTTGCTCAAAGCACATTAAATGTGATATACTTGATCCTTGAAAAACTCCGAGCTTAGGGTGACCCTTCCCGATTGTTAGAACCTGGAATTTGTCTACATAGTGCTCTAGATAGAGCCCCCAGGCACAGAAACCTCTGGAATGTGACCCTAAAGAGAGGTGCTCTTTCATGTAAATGAAGAAAGTCACCTAAAATGGTTTTCCTCATTGAAGTAGTACTTATCTTTATATCACCAAAATGCCTACACTGGAATATATTCACTGTATAAATGATTTCAATTCTATTTACATGAAAAGAACACATTTTCATCCACATTTGCATTGAAAATGCCAAATAAGCAATGAGCATGGTTTAGTATCTCTCACTCTAATAAAATGATGGTAAAAACAAAGTGCCATATATCCAGTAGCAGACAGATATTAGATTCGATATAATTTATGTCAAGGTTGTAAGTTAGGGGAGATACCAGCAGAGAAAACATGAAAGAGAAAAGAATGGAGAGTGTTCCATATGCCAGCGGGGAGAAATTGGGCATCATGTCATTCACAGTCATCCAGAAGGACAGGCATATAGGGATGCCATTTTGAAAGCAGCTCCCATGACTAAGGAGTGAAGATTGCATTAGTATCTCTGTCTCCCCAGTTCTGTGGGGCATGTGAAAGGTCCTTCCTCGGTGATGCTAGACAACAGGAACTAGGGAGTCACTGCTCTTATTGTGAGCAGAAGCAGAACTCTTTTTATTTGTCAGGGAGAAGTGGCACCCCATCTCCAGTCACACTGTATTTTTCAGTCACTCCCTGATTATGGCCTCAGTTAAGGGCTGAGGGTCCCTGGCCTTTCCAGGAAGAGCATACAGGTCACTCTGCCCATGATGAATTAAATCTCTCTGTACACCTCAAAGGTATTTCAGTGGATAAGGGAAGCAAATAAAAACATTTAGGTGAGGATGAGGAGATATTATAATCTTGTGTACTGTGGTTCCTTGTACTGTATTCCTTGAATACAGTATTCAAAGTATTTCTCTCAGTTTGAGACCTTTAAACATCTTTAATGACATTCAGCTCCCAAACTAATGCCCGACCTTCCTACTTTGAAAATATGAGGCTGATCAGAAATTCTCACATCTCCGTCTCAAGACAGTGATATTAATATATTTCTAAATGTCCAAAGCCTGTCATCCTTTTTTTAAGTAAAGTTGTATGATTTATTACATAATTGCTTAAGCCTATATGAATTTATAAAATATGTCTGCATCAAAGGCAGAAAATTGTTTTAACTCATAGTATATAAACCACAGGATTACTCATGAACAGCAAACAAAGCTCTATTTGAAACCACTCCACTTCCACCTTCATTGTGGGCCATTTTCTCAGGACTTCATTTAGTTTGGCAGCAAATCACTTGGCTTTCTTATATGAAAATTACAGCTCCAGAAAATTGCTTATGAAGAACATTCTGTGTGTGTGCATTCTGTTCATTTACATTGTGTGTGCAAGTTGTAGAAATTGTAGTTTTTGACTGTGACTTCAGATGGAAACCACCGTTAGCATAACACCTTGCAAAGCAGAGCCGCCTAAGTTATAACAGCCTCAGAAGGCCTCAGAAGGCCTGTGAGATCCTGTTGGCAGTCTGCTCTGCTCTCCACCCACCTGAAACTGGGCTAGTGAGCATTTCCTTTCAGTGAGTGTGTCACATCGGAGCACCCTTTTTATATGAATTCATTTTTTACACTATTCATTTTTCTTGCTTAACACAAAAAGAATCATCATTTTTGTGCTCTCAAAATTAATTGAAAAAATTACTTTTAAAGCTGTCTCCCAGAACATTCTGTCATATTCCATATATTGCTGCTTATGATTTATATTTTAAAAATGCATCCTAATTTCCATGTGTTCTAGTATTGCCACTTCAGTAGCCATTTCTTCATAAGAAAAATAGAGTTGTAATTTGTAATATGCCTCAACTTTCGTTATTTATCCTTTTAAGAATTTAAAATTCGACTTTCTCCCACATCCCTCCCTCTCAACTTGATAACATGTGGCAATTCAAATAAACAAAGTCATTGTTTTTACAAACATGAAGTAGGTACAAAAGAGACAGAGATAACCAAGTCATAGCCCCTGTCTCCAACTGATAAGAGATAAGCCAAAAATGAATACTGTGAAAGAGAACTGAGTGAGAAGTGACAAGTCCCAGGGAAACAAAAGGAAGGGAGCATCTAAGCAGCCTTAGTGAGGGGGAAGGTGCTCAGACCAAGGAGTTCTGAGCGGGAGGTGGAAGGAGGCAGTTCTGAACTGCACAGGCACCTATCCCTGACTCCCAATCATTACAGCATCCTTACAGCATCCCTGACTCTGGGGAGTCATTTGCCACTTCATGGTTCCAACTCAGAAAGCCCATTCTCTTGTCTGCTTCAACCTTTTCAGCTGCCCTGAGAGTTTTCAATGCTAGATCAAATTTAGACTTTATCTCTGTTGTCACCTGCAACTAATGGCAAATGTGACTACTTCTCTTTTAGGTTTAATAGGGTTTCACACTATACAGCTGTGTGGGGGAAGAAGTAATAAACCTCTTAGATGGTAACACCTCTTAGGTGGTACTAGGATTGGCGATGATACTCTCCCAACCCATAAGTAGTGTCACATGGTAGCTTAAACTATCGGTATGCTTTAACTACCCATCTGGTTAAGGTCTATTTTAGAACAGCAACTTTTCTCTAATTTAACCCAACAACTCTTGATTAAAAACTGTAACAGATCTGGTCCTCTGCGAAGATCAATGCCTGACCTAATGGCTCTTAAAGCCCAGGAAGGGGAGATGCATAGATGAAATCCAATTTTGATCCATGATGGTCAGAACAATCAAGGCAGGTCAGGGCGCAAAGTCGCTGCCATAGAGATCAATGAGGTGGACCGCTGGGAAGGAGATGGCCCTAGCCCCAGGAAGATTGAGTATATGAAAGTGATGGGAATGACCACTGAGGTGTTGTATCCATTATGCAAGCAAGCAAGCAAACAATCTTTCTATTCATACAAAGTAACCATAATAAATAAGTTCAGGCAGAAGGATAAACCTACAATAAATATTCCTGATTATATTTCCTGATTATGTAAAACATTGAATATATGTTCCAAATAGACACACACATGTTTTTAATCTTTGGTATCACCTTTGTTCTTTCAGCGCACTGTGAGATTATTGTGTCCCTTTCAATACAATATTAAATGTATACACTTCTACTTGGTTTTCTGGGTTGAAAATTACTCAAAGGAAAAATAGTTTTAAATGATTTGCAATACTCTGGTTTCTCTTCAGATCGTATAAATCTTTCGCCTTTTTAAAAATGATTTGCTGTTTTTATTTTATTCTCACCAATAAACCTAAAGATAGTCTTTTCAAATGAAATCTATTACAATTATTTATGAGAACTTATACTTATTTCAAATAATTTATCTTAGTTTTAATGTATTACCACTCTGTTCTCAGTAGTATGCTTTTTTCCCAGAAAGAACCTGCAAAGGAGGAAATATTCTCTTAAGTTCTAAGTCACCAATGCATTCCAAACATCAAGTCCCATATAGCATGCATAAAGTACATAAAATTTTTAGAGTTCTGATGAGTTTTTAATAAAATGAATAAAACCTAATGCAGTGTGTAGCCTCAGGAAATATTATAGTTCTCAATGATAACAAACTTTATCAACTTAGTATTCATTCATTCATTCATTCATTCATTCATTCATTCATTCATTTATTTTTCAGAGACTAGGTCTTCCTATGTTGCTCAGGGTAGTTTCAAACCCATGGACTCAAGTGATTCCTAGCCTCAGCTTCACAAGTAGCTGGGATTACAGGCATGCACCACCACATCTGCCTTCATTATTTATTTATAATAAAGTAAAATACTTTGGGCTTTGTCCAACTAGGTTGACAACAATCAGGGAGAATGATGGTGTCTTGTAGCCATAGGGTCCTGGAGTTACATGGAAAATGACATCTCCAACAGAAAAGACTCAGGGTCATTAGTCAGTGTCTCTAACATCCCAACTGCCCTGCAATTTCCTGGGAAACTTGCTAAATGTGAGGTCTGATGCAGTAGGTTGGGGTGGGGGCTGAAATTCCATCAAGATCCAAGGTAATGCGCTGATCTGTGGATCACATGATAAGCAGCAGTATACTTGTAAACCAGGGCCTTTTCAAATAGAGAAAAAGAAAAAAGTAGAAAGGCAAGAAATCTAAGGAGAGACAAGCAGAGAAATAGAATGTAAAGGACCATGGAGACAGTGAAAGAGACATTTGTAAAAGAAGTCTTCCTAACTCCTTCCATTACAGTAGGGTGGGCAGTGCTTCCACCCAACGGCCCAGTAGAAGGAGCCATAGGTCACCTGCCATAGAAGCCTTCTGCCAATAAGATGCTCACACATGCAAGACTCTGAGAAGGATGAAGAAGGTGGGTCCCTCACTGCTTCCGGAGCTGGTCCAGAGACCATAGCGGAGCTCAGATCCTAGCTCACAGGGGCTTGTATTGAAGTCAATCAGCTTACAAGTGTTTCCTCATGTAATAATGAATCAGAGATATACAGTTTATCATACACATCTTTGATGATTCATTCCCTGGGGAACAATCAGAGAATAAATGTTGAGGATCACTGTGATTGAATCAGTGACCATCAATCTACTGTGCTGCTTCAATAACATCACAGGACCTTCAACAGGGGTGGTTTTCTGACTTGGTTGGGCTGGACTTGCACCTGTGTAATCTCAGCATGTAATCTCAGCACTGGGCTTTGTCAAATTTTGTGGCTTCATAACTGATAAGTGAAGGAGAGCTGTCAACATCCTGTGAGAAATGAACATATTCTCCCAACCTTGTTCCAACTATGATTACTCTTCTGCTATGTTTCAAATGAGAATGTTTCCTCTGATAGCAGATGTTTTCCTGTGTTCCAGAAAGACATGATCATAACTTTTTTGTCATTTAATGCACATTCCCATATTTCTATTTTGAAAAATTATTTTTCATTTCAAATGAATTCATTTCAAATTCTGAATATTTGTTTAATTAATTTGGTGCATTTCCACATATAAATACAATGGTGTAAGCTATATTTGTCACTTGCTGAGAAAAGAAAATCAATGTGAAACATATAACTACCAAAGACTGTAAATTCATTGAGTCAGTCCATTTGGATAGTAACCTTCAGTGCCTGATCCTACAGCCTCAAATTCCTGAGCCACAGACTTTGTTGCCAGCTACACTTCTATTTTAATGCTTCTATTTAATATATTTTAAAAATTCAGAGAGACACACCTTGTGCTGCCATATTAATTAGCCTCCCCACTGCAAAGAATAATATGGACAATTCTCCAAGTTAACAAAGACCTCATGTCTTACTTATAATTAGTAATTAATTAATCTCATTCTACTTTAAGTAGGGAGTTGTGATCAATATTTTACTGAGTGTTACTTCTTAGAATTTAGAACTACAGATGAAAGAGCACTGACATAGATTAGTAGACAAAGTCAACATATATTCTTGATCTTGTGGACAGGCCCACAAGATCAAGAATAATCATTTAAAAAATCTGAACATGGAGAATATAGAAGAAAAGTTTAACACACCTTGATCTGGCCTTATTACAGAGGATACTGGCCTGGAGAGAAGAGTTAACACAGTCTTTCCTTCTGGGAGTAAAGATGTGTCTCTTTGGCTATAAGTCAGTGACCTTGCTGGAAGTGACATCTGCTCACAGTCACCAACTGTGAGCAGGTACTCAGGGTCCTCTGCATTATGACTTCCTGGGACTTCAACACGTTTTGAGATCTAGTGAGCAATGTGTATTTGACATGAAGGGATACCAAGTGCAAAAAGAAAAAAAAAATGCAGAAATGAAAAAATGCAGTGTGGTAGGCAGGATAGTCCCAAAGACCCTAACATCTGGAACCCGTGAATATGTTATGACAGAAGGAACCTGCCAAGAACATTTCACGAGGGATGCAATAGCTCCTTGCTGCGGAAACTGAGTCTGTGTTGTGTGACCCTCAGGAAAAGGATTATTGGAAATGCTCACATGATATCTCTGGACTTCATCCCATGTACATTCTCTCTGACACATTTTGCTTGGTGTCCTTTTTAATAAATCATAGCCAGAGCATGGCACTGTGTTGGTCCTGTGAGTCCCCCCTGTCAGATATCCAACCCAGGGAGGGGTACAGCTGGGAATAGAAATATTTCCCAAAGCCTCCAGGGAAAAAGGCAGCCCTGTGAACACCTTAAATAGAAGGTCCAGTCATGTCTATGAGCTGTAAATCTATAGAAACTGTAACACAAAATCTCTGTCTTGTTCCACTAGCAATGGTAGAAAGCTAATAAAATTACAAAGTGAATAAACACATATTGCCTTTATTAACAAAGAGTATAAATATTTCAAGGGATTTCTTTGATAGTAAATTCATTCTCAAGTTAATGTCAGCAATTCCTATCTAAACTACTTCTGGAAAGCAGGTAATGCTTCAACTAAAATGTGCGTTTTATTATTTACAGCAGCCAACTCTGTTTGAAAGGTCTACAAGCACTGTAAATATAATCTAATAATTATCAACTAATAAGATTGCTCTTGTCAAATTCAATTGTGCAGTCAAGCTGAAAGAAGGCCACTTCTTAAAGGAGTGCAGAATGCAAGAGAGAGAAATATTTTCTACACTGCAGCTTCAAGGACCACTGAGCTGAGGTGAAAGGATGCAGAGACAGTGAGATCAGGATTCAAGAAGGGCATCTTGCAGAAACAGATACACTTATTTGTTGAGTCAGCCAATATTTACTGAATTTCTGCTCTGTCCCAGGCACTGAAAAGCATGGGAGATGGTAAGAGGAAAGACAGAGTCTCTAACCAGTATCAGGGGTAATGAAAGGCAGACTCCACAGATTGTTGCTTGACAGGACTGGGGGACCCATAGTTGCCTGACCCATGTGGTCTAAGATTAACACTGCCACTGCTCTAAATATTACTTTCCCTGGGTACCTGCCTAGTAAGTAGATTGGCAGATGGCGATGCCATTCTGATTAATTGAAAAACAAGGGTGTCATAGTTACTCAGTCATTTATTGGGAAGGGGTAGGGCAAAAATATGAACCTCAATGTGGCTGAAAGTAAGCATGCATTGCCTAGTAGTTACCTGATTTTAAAAAGCAGTGAAGTCACAAGTCACATAATGACATTTTAGTTTGCATAAACCACGGCAGTCCCACAACACCCATTGCTTAGTGACATCTCAGCGTACTGCTAATGTGCAACAGGAGCAATGAGAAATCACAGGTGTCCCTGCTGAATGTCTTTTTGAATGGCGATGCTTTTCTCCAAGCATTATTTGGAGAAAACCATGCATACACTCTGATGTTCACACACAGACAAAATCACCCAGGTAGGTATATTTCTCAGAATATATTCCATTTGTTAAGCAGCATGACTGCATATAGTTTTGAACAAATGTTCATCATATAATCAACTTGAACGTCAAAACTTATTCATTCTTAATGTTTATCTTAACACTGGTTTACATTTGGCATTCTTAAAATTAATCTGACATTAATATCTAATCCTGGTCAAACACATGGCAACTGCTTGTTTGAGAACTTTAAATCAATCAGTCATGAAAATACACATACATTTCCTCTCATTCTGTTCTTTCATTTAATGTTAGACAATCAAATAATTTTGATTCAATTTACAGCCATACTTAGCAATGAACTAATAAGCATTCCACAGACTGAAAATTTAAAAAGACCTTGTCAGTGCCCACCCAGACCAGCGAGACCCCAGATGTGCATTAGGGATGGTATCAGAGAGGCCAAAGACCTTACCACCTTCCATAAAACCAGGCTAGCATCTCCAGACTGATAGACACTTCACAACTTCTTGAGGGACTCCACTAGCATCCACCTAGACCTACAGAGGACTTGTGAATCCCCACAAGAGTTCCCCCCCCCCCCAGCATCCATACTGACTGGTGAGACCTCAGACACATGTCAGGAAACAAACTGGAGTAGCTAGAGACCTCCTAACCTCCTTTAATACCCTGCCAGATACCCACCCATTGCCAGGACCACAACCATACTGCACACCCAGATCTTCTCCAAGAAAGGTCCCAGCCACTGTACCCATCACATGGCAAAGAACATTAGGAGAGGAAGACATACAGGCAATAGAAGTCCTATTTATAGCAGAACAAACCTAAAAGCAAACAATTGGAAGAAAGGGAATACACAAATTGCCAAGCAAGTCTTCAGGGCACCAGTCTACCATACACACACACACACACACACTCTCTCTCTCTCTCTCTCTCTCTCTCTCTCTCTCTCTCTCTCCAAAACCTAACAATTAATTGAGAAACTACCTCACATCTATGAAATTGGCCCAAATTAAAAAAAAAATCAGAAACAACAAATGCTGGTGAAAAAGGAACCCTCTAACACTGCTACTGGGAATGCAAACTGATCCACTGACTACAGAAAACTACAAAAGTTGTGTGAAGGATCCTCAAAATATGAAAAATGGGCTTACTATATGAGCCAAAGTTTTTACTCCTAGGAAACCACCCAAAGGGCAAAAAAACCCCACTAATTCTAAATAAATAAACAAACTAATAACATGCACTCCTACACTTATTACAGCACTATTTACAATAGCCAAGATATGGAAAAACCTACATGCCCTAAAACAGATCAGATAACTGAATCAAGAAGATGCAATGGGGGTCTGTCCGCCTCTGAAGGGTAGATGGGATGAAGCTGCAGGGTTTGGTCCAGAGGGGCCATCCCAACTTGCGTGTGGGTGCCATGTGGACCGGTTATGGCCCACACCTGTGGCAGCCTTAACATCAGCTGTGCCCATTGTGCAACTGACTTTTGTACCCCTATGTGGTGGGGATGGGGCATGGCCAGGGAAGCAGAGTGCAGTGTGCGGGGGGGGGGGGGCTGTGGGTGGGTGGTTTGCTACAGTTCCTTCTCATTTAGCCTCCACTCCAAGCAGCCCACACCAGCAATAAGTACATCGAGCCAAACTTCAACCACAGAAACAGAAGAGGCGTGGAACAGAAAGACTTTAAAAACAAATGCCTCTAAGGCAGGACTCAAACAGAGCAAGGCAAGTTCACAGAGCAATGAACTGTGAAATCAAACATGAAAGAGCTATGCCTACTACTCACTGGGGAGCTGTGACCAAAAAACCAGCACAGAGATGTTGTCAATAAGGAACAGCACACCCCCTCTGCCAGAGGGAGGACACCTACAGAATGGCAGTGGCCCAACAGCAAAGCTCTTAAAAAGGAGACTAGGAGACCTACCATCAGCCAATGGCTGTCCCCATCGAGGAGGAGCAGCTCTACCAAAACATAAGACTGGGAGTCAGGTCCCCAAAGCCAAAGACCTGAAACATAATGGGATGGAGTAGCAAAATGAGGCAGAAAACAACAAAAAGAACAGCCACCAAGAAACAAGAAGCATGAATACAAGCCAAAGGCACTTGGATTGGCCAATGAAGATTTAAAAAAAAAAAAAAAAAGACTAAAGGGCTAAGCATGGACAAACAACAACATAAAAGGAGGCAAAGAGACCAGAGGGGGCGTGGTGGGGTGGGGTAATCCCATGGGGATCAATAATTATGCAATCATGTAGTGTACAAAATCCAAAAATAAAAAATAAAAGAAGATGCAGTACATAAAAATACAATGGAATACTATTCAGTGATCAAACTAGATAAAACCATGCCATTTGTAGCAACATGGATGGGGTAGGAAGGATTGACATTAAGTAAAACAAGTCAGAAGAAAAAAGATAAGTATCAGATGGTTTCACACATATGTGGAATAAAGAAATGAATCAAATTAAGCATCAACAAAAACAAATCTTTAAAGTTAACCATATATATGAGGCACCCAGGAGGCACAAGGCAGTGGATAGGAGTGAAAACAGGCAAGGGAAGAGCAGAAAGGAATATGCTGATGGATTACAGGTACTTTAGTGATGGGAGAACTATAGTGAACACACCTAAGGAGAGAAATCATATATTGTCTGAAATTAAGATCAATCTTAGAAAAAAACTGATGCATTAAAAAATTATTAAATAATAACATTCATCCTAGGGGCACAGGATTGGTTCAACATCCAAAAATCAATGAACATAATCCACCATACCAACAAAGAGAAAAACAAAAAACCACATGATCATATCAATAGATGTGGAAAAAGCATTCAATAAAGTTCAGCATCCTTTCTTGATGAAAGTCCTGGAAAAAGATGGTATAAAAGGAACATATCTCAACATAATAAAAGCTATATATGACAGACCCACAGCAATGGGGAAAAATTGAAACCATTCCAACTAAGGTCTGGACCCAGGCAAGGATGCCCACTCTCTCCACTCCTTTTTCAATATAGTTCTGGAAGTCCTAGCGAGGGCAATAAGGCAAGAGAAAGACATAAAAGGAATTCGAATAGGGAATGAAGAAATAAAGTTATCATTATACACGGATGATATGATACTCTATGTAGAAAACCCAGAAAAATCAACAGAAAAACTGATTGAAATAACAAACCTATTCAGTAAGGTAGCTGGATACAAAAGCAACACACAAAAATCAACAGCATTCATATATGCAAAGAATCAATCAGAAGAAGAAGAAATTAAAAAAAAACCACCCCATTTACCATTGCACCAAAGAAAATCAAATACTTGGGAATTAATCTAACAAAAGACGTGAAAGACCTATACAAAGAAAATGATAAAACATTCTTAAAATAGAAGATGATGTTAAAAAATGGAAAGACATTCCCTGTTCATAGATTGGAAAAATCAACATTATCAAAATGGCCATACTACCAAAGGCAATCTACAGATTCAATGCAATTCCAATAAAGATCCCAATGACATATTTTAAAGAGGTGGAACAAAAATTACTGAAATTCATATGGGACAACAAAAGACCCCAAATAGCCAAAACCCTTTTGACAAACATGAGAGAACAGAGGTATTACTATTCCAGGCTTCAAACTATACTACAAAGCCATAACACTTAAAACAGCATGGTACTGGTACAAAAACAAACTGACCAATGAATCAGAATTGAATACCCAGAAATAAAACCACACATATACGGTCAACTTATCTTTGACAAAGGTGTAAAAAACATACCGTGGGACAAGGATAGCCTCTTCAGTAAATGGTAATGGGAAATCTGGATCAAAACTTAATAAAAAATGGACCAGGACAACTACCTCACACCCTGTACAAAAATTAACTCAAAATGGATAAATGACGTGGAAGTGAGACCTACAAACATAAAATACATAGAAGAAAACCTGGGCAAAACCCTTCATGAATTTCACCTCAGAAATCCATTTGGGGAAACAACTATGGCGGCCAAAAAAATGAAGGAAAACATACATAGCTGGAACTATATCAAACTAAAAAGTTTCTGTTCAGCAAAAGAGACAGTAAACAAAACAAAAAGAAACCCAACCGACTGGGAGAAAATTTTTGCCCTCCAGACAAGTGACAAGGGTCTGATAACAAAGATCCACAAAGAGCTCCTACAGCTCAACAAAAACAAAGCAAAAAAACCCACTCAAAAAATGGGGAGAAGAACTAAAAAGACTCTTCACCAAAGAAGAGATAAAAATGGCTAACAGCATATGAAAAAATGCTCCACATATGAAAAAATGCTCCACATCACTAATAATCAGGGAAATGCAAATTAAAACCACACTGAGATACCATCTTCTACCAGTAAGAATGGCCCATATAAATAAAAGAGACAACAACAAATGTTGGTGCAGATGTAGAGAAAAAGGAACTCTCTTACACTACTGGTGGGAGTACAAACTGGTCCAGCCACTATGGAAGACTCAAACAATTGAAAGAGGACTTATCATTTGACCCAGCAATCCCACTACTGGGAATCTACCCAGAGGACATGAAAACATTAATTCAAAAGGACACATGTACGCGCATGTTCATTGCAGCTCTGTTTACAATTGCAAAGATTTGGAAACAAACCAAATGCCCCAAAACAGATGATTGGCTAAAAAAAAATGTGGTACATATACATGATGGAATACTATGCATCCATTAAGAAGGACAAACACATGTCATTCACAGCAACCTGGATGGAACTAGAAAGACTCATATTAGCAGAAATAAGTCAAAAAGAAAAAGAGAAATACAGGTTGGTCTCACTTATATGATGGATATAGGAAAAAATAAACAAACGAATAAGAAAGAATGAAAACAACCAATGGGATTGAACCATGGAGTGAGAGCGGATGAGGGGGAAGAAGGCTGGGAAGGTGAAGAGCACAAAAGATCAGCATGGTTAACAAATGTTAGTGAAGTGGGAAACCCCCGGGGTACACAATAATGGAATAATGTAATATAAATATAAATATACATATAAATGCAATTTTTAAAAATTTTAAATTAAATTTTAAAAAAAAAGAGAAAAAAAAAAAGGACAGGGTTATTAGGGAATGGAGAAAGAAAAAGAGCCATCTGTATAGTGCCAGGCAGGCAGGAGAGCTGCTTCTCCCTAGCGTAGAAATTGTATTGATTCCTTTTTTTCCTTAATTTATTTATTCTTTTATATATGTGTTTCACATCTTTGTATTCCCTGGGGACCACCCACCACCTTACCTCCCTGACCACTCCCTCCCATCTCCACCCCTCTTAACCCCCCACATACTCATCCCTTTTATGGAATTTTCATGTATATGTCTATGGCCTAAATTGTCAACCGGAATAAACTTTATAATAATAAAAAAAAAGAAAAAATATAAACTATAAAACTAAAATAGACAACAATCAATTAAGCTACAATAAATTCTAATGAACATTCAAATGAAAGTTATTTGTTATCCAATTAACATTCTTTTCCAATTAATTATCATTCAGTTGCCTGGTTTGTTGTTTTTTGTTTTTTTTTTTGAGTCTCGCTATTTTTTGCCCATGGAAGCACAGGCTCTCGTTGCCCGGGGTACCATAGACACAAGCAATCCCCAGCCTCAGCTTCCCAGGTAGCTGGGATGACAGGCGTGCACCACCACTCCCAGCTATATTTTTTTGGAACTAGGTCTTGCTACGGGCCCCAGCACTTCCCTAGCCCACCATGATCCCTAGCCCCAGCCGCTTCATAGGCTGAAGCTTACAGGCACGAGCCACTGTGGCCGGCCTTAAACTCTATTTTTAATAACAAGAAAAGGGAGTTTTTCTCTAACTTACAACCCTCCATCAGTTGCCCAGTCAAGTAAAATGTATATACTGCTGATACTTTGTTAATACCCTGCTTCTTGAACACCTGACTCAGAATCATTCAGAAAAGATTATGATTTTAAAACATGAAATACTACATATATGCTACAAATCTATGTACTTTTAATATTTGAACATTTAAAGCAAACAAAATTCGATTTTTCTAAAAGAAGCATGTTTATGTAGCAAAAGTAAAAACTGTGTCATTGATTTAAATACTTTAAATTTGTTATAATCCCAAAGAGAGTGACAGCCCTTGCACTGTAAGGGGTCACACGGTACCCAAGGGGACAGACCTGGGTCTGTCAACAGGCTCCCCAGACGTGCATTCTTAAGGTCCAGGATCTTTCAGAAATCTGTTAGAGGAATAAATTTATTTTATTAAAAATGCCAAGGTGAATACTGTTAGAGAACAAAAATATAGTAGGTTGTGACTTATTTATTCCTTAGACTGCATTATTTAAAAGAACCATGAGAGACATTTTCAGTATTTCACTGCATTACGAAAGTATTTTACATATATTTATTTCATAAGTTATATATGGACAGTGTGTTTTAAAATGCCACTTGGGTCTTACATTCACTTGAAAACATTTTTAAATAATTTAGGAGGCTTTGTTTCTGTACTTGATCTGATAAATTTGCAATAACATGCAGTAGCTGGTGTAATTCATAGTTTAGCAGGCTGTAATTTTTTAATATCAGAACATACCGATATGCTTTCTTCCCGTCGATACTGCTTCCAGTTCCTCCCACCATCACTGAACATCAGGAGGTAGCTGGTCACCCAGTCAGAGCTTCCATATCCTCCCTGTGTGGCCACAGCTGTGACCTCCATTCTCTCTCCAAGGTCAATCTGTAGCCACTGGTATTTATTTGACACAAGGGGAGTCCAGCCTCCAGCTCCTTTTTTTATTTTTTGAAAACGAAAACAGAAAAATGGTAGAGAGAAAGAAATATTTAAAATCTATAATAACTTTTAAGAAGGTGAATATAAATAGTATTTATGAAAATCATACTTTAAATTCTGGAATATGTAAGCCCTCATAATTTCATCACACACACTAAAGACACAGGTTAAAGGCAAATGTATGAAATCTACATGAATTGGTTTGATTTTTAGCTCATGTCTCCTGAATATATGATTTGGGAAATTCCACAAAACAAAAGTGATAAATACAACAGATAGACAAGATACTGTGCTATCACATTAGTGCTTAGAACCAGTGTTGAATGTCATTGATGCATGGTTTGCCTTTTGTTAGATACAAAGAAAGATGTTCAGACCAAGGTGGAACTACAATACCCTATCTCTGAATTTCCAGCTTGTAGGAAGTACAGTGTTGAAAACCATGATAAGAAAGATGGTTATAGTATAGCTCTGCACTACAGACACCACAACCTCACAGGAGAAACAGCCATTTCCAGGAATGATCTGGCAGAGAGGAGTTGATGGGCCCTGGTCTGAGGAATGCAGAGCACTGAAAAGGCAGTAAGGGAAGGTGAGGGGAGTAAGAGTTTTTTTCAGATCTGCAAGATAACAGATACAGACCAGAAAACAGTTTGGTTTGTTTAATCCAGTGCTTGTAAGGAATAGAATTGGGCAAGCTGCTTATTACTGGGTATTTATTTTCGCTGGTACAATTGTAAATGTAGTGCTTGTCTTAATTTCTTCTTCATAGGACTGATTTTTTTTTTACATACCTATACAAAAAAAGCTGTAAAACATTGATTGACAGAAGAAGACACAAAGAAATGGAAAGACATCCACTACTCATGGATTGGAAGAATTAACATTATCAAAAGGTCACCCTACCAAAAGCAATCTATATATTCAAAGCAATTCCAAAAAAAATTTTAATGATACTCTTTAAAGAAATAGAACAAATACTACTACAAATACATAATATTCATATGGAATAATACAAAATCTAACAGCTAAAACCCTCTTGACCAAAAGGAGAGAGAATGGAAGCATTACATCTCCAAACTTCAAATTATACTATAAAGCTATAATAGTTAAAACAATATGGTACTGGAATAAAAACAGACACAAAAACCAAGGGAACAGAACTATAAGCCCAGAAATAAAGTCACACGTGTAAGGTCGACTAATCTATGACAAAGGGAAAAGAAGTATACATTTGAATAAGGATAGTCTTTTCAGAGAGAAAATAACCAAACAAAGTGACACCCAAACAAATGGTAAAAAATGAGATTTGCACTTCATTCAACTGATAAGAATCCACAACAAAAATAATGCAAAACCTCAAATCAAAAAATGTGAAGAAGAGCTTAAAAGACACTTTTTCAAAGAGGAAAGAAATATAAATGGCCAACAGGCTCAACTGCTCAACATTACTTATAATCCTGGAAAGGCAAATCAAAACCACAATGAGATACCACCCCAAACCAGTTAGAATGGCCCATATTTTAAAAAAAGAGGGGTGGGGCCAACAACAAATACTGGTGAGGATGTAGAGAAAAAGGAACACTTTTAAACTGCTAGCAGGAATGCAAACTGGTCCAGCCACATTGAAAAGCTGTGTGGAGGACCCTAGAACTACTGAAAATGGAACTACCATTCAATCCAGCAATTCCACTTCTGGGAATCTACCCAAAGGATAGTAAAAACAAATTCAAAAGGTTACCTGTACTCTTATATTTATTGCAGCACTATTTACAATAGCTAGGCTATGAAAACAACCGAAATGTCCCCAAAAATTTTGAAAGGATTAAAAAAAATGAAATAGTACCCAATGAAATATCATTCAACAATCAGAAAAGGGGAACTCACATCATTTGTAGCAACATGAATGGAAGAAGAAGGAATCACACTAGTGAAAAGCCAGAAAGAAAAAGATAAATTCTGAAAGGCCGCACTTATATGTGGGATATAGGAAAAATAAATCAAAAGGACAAGAAAATGTTAAACTAACAAACTGACAACATAACTAAAACATACAGCAAGGGAGGTGTAGGGAGGGAGGAGGGTTCAATCAGGGGAGGGATGAGAATAAGATATTGGGATAACGGTTCACCTGTGACAAGGTGGTTGGAAAACTGCAGGGCATACGATTATATAAAGAAAATATATATGTAAACAATAAAAAGAAAATTGGGGTAGCTGTGACATATTTTGCTTTCCAATTTAATAGAAATATGAGTTTTGAATTTGAATTTAGATTTCTCATACTAAATTCTGTGGTTCTAAATTATGCAACATAAAATCTGGGAAGTAAGTTTAAGAAACATTCTGGAACTAATACTTTGCAAATTATCCATATCTGATAGATAATCTTTGTAAACAACTTGAAAACAACTTTAGTGCCCATCAACAGACAACTGAACAAGGAAGATATATTGTATAAACAGTGGAACACTATTCAGCTATGATAAAATAAGAAATCCTGAAATATACAACATTAATGGATCTACAGGGTATTATGCTTAGTTAAACAAATCAGACAGAGAAAGACAAACACCATTGTTCCACTGAGAAGTAGTTAAAGAGAGAAACAAACAACAAAATAAAACAAAAATAAAGTTTTAGATTTTAAGACCAAATTAGTGATTATCAGAGGGAAGAAAGTATGGTGTGGAAAAATCATGTAGAAGGAATCCACTAGTGAAGGACAGACTTGGACTTTTATTGTTGCACTTAGCATGTATAGATGTTGGACTATAATGATATAAACCAGAAACATATATTCAATGCAATGTTATTCCAATAAAAATTTGTGAAAATAAAATGTCTCCCCTGTTCTGACACTTGAGACTCTAATGAGTATGAGCTGACACTTTAGACATTTGTTACTTTCTCTTTGGGAGAGATTATTGATATTCACACCGTATTTACCAATGTTGTTAGGAAGGGTCTAAGTGGCAAATGGCGAGCAGGTGTGTATCAGGAAGTGATACATGGTAATAGATGGCTCTGAGGGGAGTGGACACGGGCAATGACACCCGGTTGTCGAGGTGTCAAGGCAGGAACATCCCTGTACAGTTTCAATGAAATTATAAACTTAACTTGGATTTCTCCAGTTTTTCAATTAGCTCCCTTTCTTCTGTTCCAGCACCCCACATTACATGTCACTGTCTCTTCCTAATGTCCTCCAATTTGTGAGAAACTCTCAGTCTCCTTGTTTTTTAATGACAAAATGAGGCATCACCTAATACTCCTTGTTTTGCCTGGGGTTCCCACCGAGTGTTTAATGAGAAATCTTTCTGGATTCTACCTGAGAATTAATAGTCTTGGGTAGCATTACTATTACACTGCTCTAATATTATAATCAGTGCAAATATGACTATTAAATTAGGGAGGCTGGCATTTAGTTAATATTTTTAACAAGAAATTCTACATTTAAAACTTTGTGCTAGTTAAAACCTCTGAGAAATAACTGGATATCTTGTCTTCTGCCTCATACTAGTTAGTATGAAAGTTCTAGAGAATGTATTAATGATATACCTTCATGCACTCACAATCTTTCTTTGTCATCTTAGTGTCTTTTAAAGCCAAGAAATGTTGTTAGTATGGTATACCACCATGCAGGGAAACAAACAGGATGGAGTTGGGAGTATCAGTGTGTCTCCAGCATGATGCCCTGGGACCAGCCTCTCCCACAGATGCAGCCACATCTCTACCAACCAGCCTTTAACAACTGCAGGTAATGGACCTTGAACATTTCACATTCCTTACCTGTGGTGAGGAAATGCTACCAGTATGCAAATTAACCTATTTGATTAACTAGTTACACCAAAAAAGTAATGACTTCAGAACCCCCTATGCCATGGGGCAATTCACTTCAGCAGGATGCCATGCCACAGGGAACCCCCACAGCCCTGTTGGCTCATCATCTGAGCATCCTCTCATGCATGTGGTCCATGGGATGGATGACTTTTTCTAGCACTTAAAAAAAATGTTGACTACAGAGAGTTGGGAACTATACAAATGTCTGAGAACTGTGAAGAAGAAGTGTTACTGACCAGTAAGGAAGACCCACTGTTTTGTAGTGAAACACAAAACAAAACAGTAATGCAGGGTTTAGATGGGTTCACTTGAGTGCAGCAGCCCTTATAAGCTAGCAGTCAAGCTCAGTGCATCTTTAATCCATCATTTTGCATTAGTTAATGTCAAATATTTTCAGTAAACTCCACATGAACGTCCACAGATAACCCCAGGAAAGAGAAGACAGGTGGCAAGAGAGTTTTGTGGATGTTCATCATGCCACTCAGAGATCTCTGGATTTTATATTCTGGATTGAAACTTCTTGCATATCCCTGTCTGTGCTGACTTAGGCTGTTACAATTTCTTAGCCTTCCAGCTAACTATATACAGCATTTCTGGCCATCAGGATGTTATAAATACAGAAATCCTGCTTCTAAGTCTGTCTGAGTGTGCTCTCAATCCCTCTCCAACATGCCTCCAGGAATCTGCTAGCAGCCTGAGCAACAGAGAGTGGACAGTTTTCCCAAAAGCATAACTATAAAGAAAACGAAAATCACATACAACTATCAAACTCTAAGTCAACATTCCTGAGCCAAATGCAGATGTATTCTACTTGATTTTCTGAATGGAAACATTGAAAATAAATAAATTAAATATACACTCATTAATCTCATTGCAGATTTGCATTAAATGCAGTAACACCAAGGAAAAGAAAGCATATTGTGACTTCACCCTGAAGTTCTATGTGCAGCATGGGGGTGGTGGAAGTGCTGGGACAAATTTCAATGCTCTTTGGCAGTTTACATACATTATTGAAGTTCTTTCTGCATAAAATAAACTAAAATTAATTCATACTATCTGCTTTACTTTGTTTTGTTCATATGAACCTCAAGTTTGTTTTCTAGTTTTTTACTCCCAGTCCTCTGACTAATTTTGAAAGGGATAAATTAGAAAGACATTCACATCTGAATTGATCTGGGTTTTTTCAGTTCTAATTTATTTGAAGTTCTACATTGGCAAATGTCTAAGATGATTTTGTTAATTATTGAAATTAGAAAAAAACTAAAAGTTGCCCAACAAGCCTATACAAAATCTAAATGTGTTAGATAAATTATTTATGACAAAATAAAATGTGTCACTAAGCTGGTATTTTCATACCCTATGAAATATTCATATTTACCAAGGGTGCAGCTCTGAGATCTGGTTTAATTCTATGAACGCCTCATTGTGCACCTTTCAGAGACCCCTATGGATCAGGACAGATATAAGGCCAATAGGAGCAGCATCTCCCTCTGTGTGGAGAGTACTGCCCACACAATTGGAGGTGTCAGATCTTGTCAGGAAATACAAGGGTGAAATGCTCAGAAACAGAACCATGAACATTAAGGTATCTATCGATATGTAACTGCTCTGTTAGTCAATGTCTGGAAAATATATATATATACTGGTGGTAAAACCTGCATCTTCTTACAGTTTTTACTTAAACTTAATTTATTACAATTTCTTACATTGTGAAAATCCTGAGGAAAGAGTTGCTTGCAGACTACCAGTTATAAAAAAATGGATGGGAATGCAAAAAAAAAAAAAAAAAAAAAAAAAAAAAAAAAAAAAGATGAGTTCCACACAGCACAAAACATATAAATGATATTAACAATAAAGAATCCTTATTGTGTGATATTCATCCAATGAAGTATGACACCAGAATGCATCAAAGTTACACCGATCCATTGGTTTTTTGGAGGGAAAACACAAGAAGAGTCAACTTCGGAAATATCACCTTCCAGAAGATCCTTAGTTCAGGAAAGCCAATTAATGTTGAAAGCAACAGAGCAGCTGACCACAGGGTTCACTGAAATTTTGTCATCCTGCTCTTCAGATAGATGTTTGTGAGTGGGATTATTGGGTTATATGGCATTTCCATTTCTAGTGCCTTAAGGTAATTTTCTATTGTTTTACAAAATGGTTGTAGCATGTATACATCACCACTAACAGAATAGTAGCATTTCCAGCAATTGTTGGGGGGATTTTTAATATGTGCCAATACCTCAGGTGTAAAATTATATCCCATCATAATTTAGAACTGACTCTTCAATATGTGTAGCAGACACGCAAGGAAGCATAGCAGCAAAGCCTACTGATCAAAGGCTGTTACTGTGGCCAGCATGAGGAGTCAGGAGCAGTAGCGACCTCTTCTCACTCCTAGTAATTGTACTCAATAAGTTGAGAAGGAAATATAAAGCTGAAAACAATTTCCAAAATGTTTAGTCATTATCTGTATTAGAAGCATCGGATAAAATCCTTCCTGGCTCCTCCAAGAGATAAAATCTTCCTTGTTTTGAGGAAACTCACCATCCCAATATGTGAGAGGAGAATAACAAAGAGTAAAGAAAATATCCAGTCAGTTTAGTTTGTCTCCCTCTACTTTCTTTTGAGATTACAATGTAACATATAATGCTGGGTTTCTGAAACCTACATAGAATCATAAATCAATGTTGCCTCATAAAAGTTTAAGATTCAGTACAGTAATCTGAAATGTTATAATGTTACATTTAAAGCAATCCCATTTACACTATCAATGCTGAAGTGACCAGTCAAATCATGATTTTCAGTACCAAGTCATTCTCTCTCTGGAGATGAGTGCTAATGCAAGCATTTCTGGGGAACAGAAAACAAACAAACAAACAAAAAACCAAACCAAAAAAAAGGAGAATAGAATGTGCGTGTGTTTTTTCCTAGTAGATTCAAATAGCTTCTCTCAAGACAAAGCATCTCACCGTCACAGAACATATTGCAAGTTGGAAACTGCACTCACGAAGCTACTGATCCAGCCTAATGAAGAATGAAGTAACCTGCACTAGCAGTAACTGTAAAACACTAAAGGCTGTTTTCATAGGCAAAATGTGAAATGAAAGTCTGACAAGGCTTTTTGTTTTTGCTTCAGATTTTTGTCTGGATAAGCCTGGAGAGCAATTTGTTTATAGTTTTGAGAAGAAAAATATGGAGTCATTTATTTGTTCTTATTAATTAACATACAGATTTCTGCAATTTTGGCTTTGTATGAAAAATATCAAATAACTTCTAATTTAGACGATATCAGCTAAATATGGATGAAAACAGAGTTTTATAAAATCTAGTTAGTCAATCCCAGTTTCCAAAGAACTTTACATTTTTGTGTTGAGACCAATTCTCAAGCAGGAATATGAATATATGTGTCAGAAAAAAACAAATGTGCTTCATATCTTAAAATTTGTAAGCTTAAAAAAATTATACATTCAGGATGATAAAATTCAAGTCACTAACATTTCTTTGTGTAGAAAGGTAGGCTGTATTTCATTAATGTGGACATTTTATGAAATGTGTTGTTATCTGAGCCCAACCTCAGACTTTAAAGTGGTAGCTCAGGTGCATTAGAACCATTTAGGATCAGGTGCACATGATCCCATTATTTAAAATTAATAATATATCAATAAAATGTATAAGCAAAAAAATACATTATCTGGAAAACATGAAATGTTCAATAAATTCTTATTAATATCTTATGTGTGTTGAATCCATAACATACTCTAAAATACTTTAAATTTTTAATTACTTGGCTTTAGAGAACTCATACACTGGCTCAAATGTAGTTGACAGAGATAGACTATCTATCTGAGACAGACAGATAGATAAAGAAATTATAGATTGACTATTCTCTTATCACCTTTATGTATCATGTAGATACATTGATCAACTATTATATATAAAATTCCTGAAGAAGTGATATTGTTAAAACATTTCTACCTGTCATTAAAAATTCTTGAAGTTCAATTACTTCCAGGCAAAATGAAAAATGAAGGTGAGACTGATTCCATCTTTAAAAATCTCCAAGTTCCATACCATAGACCAAAGAATTTTTAAAATAAAAATCAGGTAATCTAACAAGATTTTCATCACTAGATCATACACAGAATTGTCAAGAAAAGCTGAAGCTATTACACAAGAAGAATCATTGTTATCACTATAATCATCCATATTTTATACTGCCAAGTGTTATATTATAATAATCTACATTGAAGTGAACTAGTATGTTCTCTGGCATTTACAAAGGCAAAGCAAATGCCCAGCCATACACTGAGATGTTGATTTTTAACAGAAAATACATATTGCCCCTTCAGAGAAATACTGATAAATTGTGCTCTCTAAATCATGAAATGGGTATAAGATCAGGAGGTAATATCAAGGGATATTTTTATAAAATGCGCATTGTGAGCAATCAGAAAAAAATAAAGAAACCTTCTCACGTGACAACTACCTTCTTTAGAAAACAAATAAATTTGTGGAGAGCAGTCCAAATATAGAAGGTATGATTATTCAATGCAATTTTATAATGACTCCTTATCATATTCTGGCCTATAATTTTTTTAATTAAATGTAATGGAAACAAGTCAATTTAACACTGGGGTTTTTCCAAGTTATGTTTACAAGCTTCCCAAATATCTGACATCACTAAAAGCCTGAACCAGAAGAGTCTCTCCCTGCAAACAAGAAACACAATACATAATCCTTTGGTATTTGGTATTTATCTAGTTTTTGTAATTTCTTGATGACCAATGGAAATTTTAGATATAAAGCTAATATTAATCACCAGACCAAAAATGTTTCATTTGATAATTTAATTTTCACTTGAAATCTGATATTTGAAGCACAAGACATTCATATGGGATGATAAAAATAATCATGAGTGGTGCACTGAGGAGTAAGCACCCGTTTCTCAATGTTCCTTTGTGGAAAAAGAGGCTGTAGTGTGGACAGAGACATGTTCTCCTAACCTAAGATTTCTGTATTTCAATTCTTCCCAGGTAATCCATTTAACTTAGGTTCCCACACTCAAGACTTTCTTAAACTGTTAGCTTCGAAACACCAATAAAGGAAGAAAAATGTTAAATACCTTAATAAAACCTTTGGAATTTACAGCGACACCTTGACATGGAACATCCTTGACACCTTTACATGCGCCATAGATTCAATGAGGAACTACTGCATATAAAATTCCTGTAGAAGCTGGGCACGATGGCTCATGCCTGTAAGCTTCAGCCTATGAAGCGGCCGGGGCTAGGGATCGCAGTTTGAGTCCCGCCTGGGGCCCGTAGCGAGACCTAGTTCCAAAAAAAATAGCCAGACCGCGCCTGTAATCCCAGCTACCTGGGAAGCTGAGGTTGGGGATTGCTTGAGTCCGTGGTACCCCGGGCAACGAGAGCCTGCGGTTCCAGGGGCAAAAATAGCGAGACCTAGTCTCAAAAAAAAAAAAAATCCTGTAGAAGTTATAGGATTTAAAACATTTTTCACTGCAACTAAAAATTATGGATACTCAACTACTTCTGGGCAAAATAAAAACTAGGACAGGTAAGACTGACCACCTTTATAAAGCTCCAAATTTTAATTGAAAATTTTACTTTCTGAATTAATCTTTTATTTTAAAAACTCTACTTAAAAAGTTGGTGAAACATTCGAATTTTAAATGTATGAACTAATTTATTTAATCCCCTGAACTAGTAATTATGTAACAGAAGAAGCAATTTACACAGTGACACCCAAGTTGTATAATTGAATTAGTACATATCCAAATCTAAGCTCCCAACCCACCCTAGGAAGGGAATCTATTTTCAACAAGAACTTTGCCTGGTCTCCCTGGTCAAGTGCTGCAATAAAGTCATATTCCCACCATTTTCTATGGCATATTCACACCCCACAGTGCAAAACAGTGACTTGTTTACTTTTACCCCATTGGCTATGAGAGTGGCTCATTTATCTTTTTTTTTGAATGATTCATGACCAACATACTTATTCTTCACTTTACCATAGCTTGTTCTAAAATTATTCTATATTACAGCTTTACTATAGTTTATTCTAAAACTAGGGATGATAAAAGTAGAAATAATCTAATATTTAATAATTCCTATCTCTTCATCTAGGAAGTGTATCCTTTACCGCTGAAATAATACACAGTGAAATAAAATGACATCACCACAGTAAAATAAAGTATTAAAAAGTAATCCTTTCTCATTTGAATCTCATTTACGACTATTTGCTAACAGTCAATAGAGAAGGGAGATACCAAAAAAAAAAAAAAATCCTTCAAAATTCTATAGTAAACAAAGAAAGTTAGTAAATGACTTACCTACTGTCTTCATTTTGATCTAACTGCTTAATAATTGATTTCTCAGCTCTAAGAATGAGTATTAAGAATGGAGATAATTCTCTCTGGGATTGAATCATGGTGGAGTAAGAAAAAGATCACAGAAGACTCACCATCTCTGCGATTAAGACTTGCAAATCCTGGGCCATGGCTGGGAGACAGCTCAGAGGAGCTGCTGAACGACTCCCGGGGCAGGGCGGAGGCCAATGGGGCATCACAGGTATCTGCGGGAAAGCCATGTTCAGATTAACGCACTGATGAAAGCTTTCTTTCCTTCTCCCTTTTACTCTTTCTTTTTGCTAATAGGAGAGAAAACTGCTAGAACCTGTACCAAACATCAGTTCTGTGCTAGATGTACAAATGTTTAAAATCATCTACTTAAAAAAAACCCTGATTGGTATCATTTGTCATGTTCCATGGTGTAAATACACCCATTGTAGTCAATTCCTGGATGTCAATGACTATGACCACTGACTATGGATGGAGCTGGCATGGCATACATTATATACAGTATTTCCATCACAAAAATACAAATAGGCACAAAAGCATAGATAATAGTAAAATGACATAAAAGTAAGTGTTGAGTTTGGAAATTTTTTTTTTTTGAGACTAGGTCTTGCTATTATTGCCCATGGAACCTCAGGCTCACATTGCTCGGGATACCATGGACTCAAGCGATCCCCCCTCGGCTTCCCAGGTAGCTGGGATTACAGGCAGGCGCCACCACGCCCAGCTATTTTTTTGGAACTAGGACTTGCTCTGGGCTCCAGGCAGGACTTGAACCGGGATCCCTAGCCCCCTGGCCGTTTCATAGGCTGAAGCTTACAGGCAGGAGCCACCGTACCCCGCCGAGTTTGGAAATTTTTTTTACTTTTGTCCTTAATGTATTTACTTAAAAGTATTTTTATGCGATTTAATTTTAATAGTGGCTGCATTTCAAGAACTGGTTTGCAAATTTCATGGACAATTAGTGAATCGTTTTTTCAAGCTTCTAAAAAATTGGTTCTAACACTGCTCCTCAATGAGAAAAAATCATTATTATCTTTAAAATCAGGAAAAAATAGTCATCAGTATTCCTATTGAACATTGTACTGAACAGCCTATCAATAAACAAGAAAAAAAAAAAAAAGATAAAAACACAGGCCAGGGCTGGGAAGCAATTGTTATCATTTCAAGATGATGATTAAGTAGAAAGTAACTGACTAAGCCGGGCATGGTGGTTCGTGCCTGTAAGCTTCAGCCTATGAAGCAGCCAGGGCTAGGGATCGCAGTTCGAGTCCCGCCTGGGGCCTGTAGCGAGACCTAGTTCCCAAAAAATAGCTGGGCATGGTGGTGCGCGCCTGTAATCCCAGCTACCGGGGAAGCTGAGGCTGGGGATTGCTTGAGTCCATGGTACCCCAGGCAACGAGAGCCTGCGGTTCCATGGGCAAAATAGCGAGACCTAATCTCAAAAAAAGAGAAAAAAAGAAAGTAATTGACTAGCTTAATAACTCTGTATACAAAATCTACTCTAAACTCTATAGTCAGAAGATACACTCAATAGATTGGCAGTTAGTAACATAACCTATGCAGCATACATGAATAATCTTAAAAGGGAATTCATAAAAAAGATCATTATAAAATTATATTAAAGGATATTAAAGAAAACTACATAAATGGAGACTACAATGATCATAAATAATAATATAATATTTTTAAGTATCAGTTTTCCCAAGTTCTTTTAAATATTCATTTAAAGTCCAATCAGAAGTCCAAAATCAAAGGCAATTACTGGATGGTTTCTCTACTTGTGAAATATAAATAACAAAAAAACAAGCTAGCAACATAGAGATCTTAGACTATAAAGTCAGGGGTGATTTACCACTGATGGACAGGAGAAGGGGAGGGGAGGAGAGGGTGAGTTGACAGTATGGGGGTGCTTGAGCCTTAGCAGAGGGCAGGTGAGGCAGGTCCTTAAGTTAAGGTATGAAGTTGTAATCTCAAACTTATATATTTTTGTAAACACATGGTAAATCAATAAAATTTTGATGTGGAAAAAGAAAATCTCAAGACACTTTTCATAGAACCTGAAGCAGTAAACTAGTTAGCTCAAAGGTTCTTAATGCCATGTATATCTATGTTTCAGGGAGTCGTGAATAGAAAAAGAAATACATCCTTATTTCACCAACCTCAAGCTAAAATTCAGCATTTTTTCAATCATGAATATAGACAAATCCTGCCATTTTTAGCAGTGCCTGTGTATTACTTACAATCAAAAGGTACACTGATTTTTATAATAATTATTATTGCTTGAAAATAATAGTAGTTATTAAACTTACCACTAAATCTTATCTAATGTGTTGATAACTGGAGAATTGTTATATATTAAAATTTCTAATATGTTGACAATAGTGTTTCAAAGTAACTGGTTTTCTGTATAATTCTTAAAATATACACTGTATGCATTCACAAGGATTACCCTGGCAAGTGGTCAAGACTTCAGCAAAACCCCACAGGTGCCCAGGGCATAAGGAAGGGCTAAGAAGCAAAAAGGTGAGTGTGTGCCCTGGAGGGGCAAGTGATGGACATTATTTGCATTTCTGGAAACTACAGAAGAGGGAGTCACCAGCAACTGCACAAAATCAAGTATCAGCAGAGCAGTTTCCCAGGAGCAACACCAGGCTTGCATGTTTCCCTTGTATATGCAAAAAGCTTCAGGGAATGTAACCAAATTCTTCAAAGTCACTCATCAGGTTAAGGGTAAATGATAATTAACTTTCAATAACTGCTAAACTTGGGAAACATACTCCATTCCCAGACTGGGCTGCCATCATGACTTTGTGAGTCTCCCAACCCTTCCTCTGTATGCCCTCTGTTCACTCCTTTCTCATTTCACCCATTTCATCCTACCTAGTGTTGACTAGGAGGCAGTTAAGGGCCATTTACCCAATTGTCAGCTCTTGAGACACTATTCACACCTCTGCTTTTCTCTTCTGTGCAGTGAGTACAATACCACCACACAATAGGGTTGTCATGAGGATTAAAATATTTCCCCTTATTATTTCATTACAGTAAATATCATCACATGTTAAATTCCTTCAAATGCCCTATAAGGAAGTCTTTCCTGATAGACAGAGACAGAAGACAGTGTTCAAACTTTCAAGTGATAGTGAAGCCATCATTTTTTAATTCTCTCCTCAAAAAAAAAATAAGAATCTAAATTTTAAAAAAAATATAGCTTTTCTAATGTAATTTCTTTTTAAGGAACAATTTTCTATACATACATATACATATATATGTGCAAAGTATACATATACATACATATATACAAACACATATTTATATGTATGTATATGTGCACATATATGTGTGCAAAAAATATATACAACTATATAAGCATATATATATTTTTATATATGTATATTTTACACATCATTGTCTACCCTGGGGTTTTCCCACCACCTTATCACGGTAAGACATCTTATTCTCTTGTGCCTCTCCCTCTCCCATTTTTAGTCTCTTCTCCCTCTTTTGATCTATGATTCAGTTCTGTTGGCAATTTTAATTTTTTTTGTTTGTTTGTTTTCCCTTTATCCTTCACATAAATGAGAGCAACCCATATTTTTCTTTTTCTTTCTGGCTTATTTCTGATAACATGATTCCTTCTGGCTCCATCCATGTTACCGCGAATGCCTGAAGTTTGTCTTCTTTGATTGATGAATAACATTCCATTGTATGAATATACCACATCTTTTCAACCATTCATCAGTTTTGGGGTAGTTGAAGAAAACATAAACAGCTGGAACCACATGAAATTAAAAAGCTTCTGTACAGCAAAAGAGACAATAAACAAAACAGAAAGAAGCCCATATGAACGGAAGAAAATTTTTTGCCCTCCATATAAGTGACAAGGGTCTGATAACAAAGATTTACAAAGCACTCACAAAAAGTAACAAAATCAAGACTAAATGCCCACTCAAGAAATGGTGAATACTAAAGGACACTTCTCCAAAGAGGAAATACAAATGGCCAATAAACATGAAAAAATGCTCAACATCATTAATAACCAGGGAAATGCAAATCAAAGCCACACTGAAATACCATCATGCACCAGTTAGAATGGCCCAAATCAAATAACAAAAGGCAACAAGTGCTGGCACAGATGTGGAGAGAAAGGAATACTCTTACATTACTGGTGGGAGTGCAAAATGGTCCAGCCACTATGTAAGGCTTTGCGGAGGACCTTCAAACTACTGAAAATGGAGTGACCATTTGACCCAGCAATCCTACCACTGGGAATCTACTCAAAGGATATACAAACACTAATTGAAAAGGACAATTGTATTCATATGTTTATCACAGCACTGTTTACAATTGCCAGGACATGGAAACAATCCCTTACCTGATTTTTGTCTCCCCCCTTCCTTTCCATAATTGCCTGCTCCAGCTAAGCTGTCAGCTTATTTTTACTTTTTTCCTGGCCTTTTGTTTGTTATTCCTATATCCCATCTATAGGTGAGATCATATGGTTTCTCTTTTTCTTTCTGACTTATTTCTGCTAATATGATTTCCTCTAGAGTCATCCATGTTATCACAAATGCTTCAGATTTGTCAGTTTGATTGCAGAATAATATTCCATTGTGTAAATATGTCACATTTTTTCATTGGTCAGTTTTGGAACAGATTGTTGTTTCCATACCCTGGCAATAGTGCTGTGAGAAACATAAGGATACTGGTGTCCTTTTGAATTCGCGTTTTGGTGTCCTGTGGGTAGATTCCCCATAGTAGAATTGCTGGATCGAGTGAGTGGTAGTTCCATTTTCAGTAGTTTGAGGGTTCTCAACACAGTCTTCCATAGAGGTTGGACCAGTTTGCATTCCTACCAGCAGTGAAAGAGTGTTCCTTTCTCTCTATATCTAGCCAGCACTTGGAGCTGCCTGTTTTTTTGTTTGTTTGTTTTTTGTTTGTTTGTTTTTTAATATGGGTCATTCTTACTTAGGTTTTAAATGATAAATTTTTTATAATCCTTGAGATATTCCAAGTTACTCCAACAGAGTCAAACTTGAGATGTGTGAATCAGAATCTAATAGGCTACATTCCATCAAGCTCTTGGAGAGAAGTGACTCTGAAAAAGGACATTTTCTGTGCATTTACCACTTACTAGTCAAATATGTCTGTGCCAGGTAAATAATCAGCAGCCAAATCAAACTCTTAAATTTCTATTAGCTATTATTTTCAATCTGAAATATCCATATTTTACACTAAGATTCCTGGAGCAATAATTAATACTCAATTTAATTTTATCTTCCTGGTATCAATATAAAAGGTTTGAATTCCACAAAATGTGTATGATTCTTATTAATATCTGATAAATATTATTTATATCACAAAAAAGATGAATCTAGAAGTGCTTCACAGCTATAAAAATTATTCACAGATAATTAGTTTTAAGAAATGAAATGGCAAAAAGAGTTCTAAAGAGCAACTATTTGTCACTTAAAGGAAAAACATGCCTACTACAGATAATAAGTTTAAATTAACAGGTGAAAATGGAGTGTATAATAGTTAAATAGGCTAAAGCAATTTTACTACTTTTTATAATAACCTCTCATATTAATGAGAAATTATCCTAAGAAATATTCTCAATTTTGAAATACATTCATCCCAGGCTCAAATGTGTTCAAGAATAGGTTCTCAGAGAAGTTTAAAAAATGCAGAGGGAAAGTGATGGCTTGAGGTAATGTGTTTTAGAGAAAAAACAAACATCACAAATATTCATGATTTACATATAATTCAGATCAGACTGAGGGATAGCCAATGTTCATGCTTAAAGAACAAATCCATATTTATTAAATAATTCTCAAACTTTGTCTCAGGAACTGTACCTATTATAATGACATTTTAATCATATATATATATATGGATTATATTCCTGCCTAGGTGAAATCTTACAAATTTAGAATTTTCCATAGCTAAAGAAAATATAATTTAGTCTTCCTAAATTAAGTAGAACAATCTGAGTATTTTTCTAGATCTTTGACCTCCTTCTAAAGCTAACTAAATTTACCCATATCCACAAATAAAAAACAATTCTATCAGACTTCCCTGGATAACTACAAATCAGTACTGAATTTTTTTGTTACTGATAAATTTTACCTGATGTTCCCTGCAGTTCAGTGGATTTACAATAGTAGCATTTTCTTTTTTAGATGACAACACTTCTAAATGTCTTATATATTTTTGAGGAAAAAAATCCAAATATAGTATATTCCAAACAGTAAGACTCTAATGTCAGAAAGATTTAACAGTGAGAGTACTTGTTAATAAAAGGAGTTCCTGCCTAAGAATGTGCTTTTAAACTTCCAGAAATTCTGTGATCCAAATATACAAAATCAATTTTTGAAAATACCTTACTCTGAAAGCAGAAATCAATGAATTTGGAAATGGGAATCAGTGGAAAATTCAATGACAGCCATAGCAGGCTCTTTGAAAAGATCAATAAAACTGATATGCCAGTCTAGCATAGAAAAAGACAAAGAGGACATGATTAATAATATGACAAATGAAAGAGAATATAGATCACATAAATATTAAAAAGACAATAAAGGAATAGCATGCAAAACAAATGCACATTTGATAATCTGGATCAAAGGAAGCAATTCTTTGAAAGACAATACACCAAGATCACAAAAGAAGAAAGAATCAAAATAGGTCTTCATCTATTAAAGAATTTGAATCAATAATTATCTAAAATAGAAAGCACCAAGCCAGGACAGCTTCACTGGTAAATCTACCAAACACTTAATGAAGAAATAACCTCATTCATTACAATTGCTTTTAAAAGGTAAAGGCAGAAGGAAACCTTCCTCTTTCTCTGTAGACTACATTACCCTAATGCCAAAAGTAAACACAGAGATTAGCAAAAAAATCTATATATTTCATGTATATAAATTCCATATCCCAAACAAAATATTACCAAAGTGAATCCCACAATGTATAGAAAGATCTGTATGCTACAAATATGTAAAATTTATCCCAGATATGGAAGGCTAATTCAACCTTCACAAAAGTAATTAATGCAATCCATCACATCAATAAGCCAAAGAAGAAATCCCACATGATCACATCAGAAGATGCTGAAAAAACACCTGACAAAATCCAGAACCAACTCATAGTAAAATCTAGTAAAATAGGAATAGAAGTGAGCTTTCTCAAATTGATAGAGAGTATCTACTACAAATCTATAGCTAATTCCACATTTAATGGTGAGAAATTCAAAACTTTCCTGCTTTTGGTCATGAACAAGGAAAGGGCTTTTCCTCTGACCACTTCCTTTCAACATCTTATTGGAAGTCTTAGTTAATGCGATTAGATAAGAAACAGAAATAACTGAGTTAAAAGGTTGGGAAAGAAGAACTATGTCTATAGATGACAAAATCATCTAAGTGAAAACCCAAAAGATTTTTTAAAAAGAATTCCTAGAATTAATAAGTGACTGTAATAGTCACAGGATATAGGGTTACTGTGCAAAAGCCGACTGACTTCCTATATGCCAGCAATGAGCAAGAGGAATTTTAAATTAAATTTATATTTGCACCAAAAAATAAACTATTGAGGCATAAAAAGAACAAAAATGTTATAAGACCACTATGAGAAATCAGTGAAGAAATAATAAATGAAGATGTATTCCATGTTCCTGTTAAGTTAGTAGTTTAGAAATACATTGTCAAGATATTAATTTTTCTCAATTTGATGTATAGCCTCAAGGTAATCTCAGTCAAAAGCCCAATAAATTATTCTGTAGGTATTAACAGACTTATTATAAAGTTTATGAGAGAGAAACAATCTAGATGAAGGAAAAATATGAAGGACTGACATAACATTCCAAGACTTATTATAAAGCTACATAGTCAAAACAGTGTAGACCTGGCAAAAGAATTGGCAAATAGACAAATGGAACAGAAGAGGGAACCCAGAAATAGATATAGTCAAATGCAATTAACTAATCTTTAACAAAGGAGCAAAAGCAATATAATGGAGTAAAAATAATCTTCTCAACAAATGGTACTGGAACAATTGGTTGTCCACAAACAGAAACACAGACTAGACACAGTCTTTTCACTTGATGCAAAAATTAACTCAAAATTTATCACAGCCCTAAGTAAACATAAGCACAATGTACAAAATTATGAACTTCCTAGAATGTAACAGATGAGAAAATCCAGATGACCTTCTGTTGGCAATAACTTTTTAGATACAATATCAAAGGTATTATCAATGAAAGGAAAAAAGCAATAAACTAGACTTTTTTTAAATTAAAATTAAATTGTTCTCTGTGAAATACAATGATAAGGAAAAAGGGATACGTCACAGATTGAGAGGAAAATATTTGCAAAAGACACATTTGATAAAAGATGACCATGCAAATTATATAAAGAACTCTAATAATTCGACACTAAGAAAACACACAACTTGATTTAAAACATAATCCAAAGACTTTAACAGATGCTACCTCACCAAAAACATACAGATGACAAATAAGGATATGAAAGGAGGCTCCACATGATGTATCACAGAAATGTAAATTAAAACAATGAGATTCCACTGTTGGAGTGATCCTGTTTCTCTAGTTTCAGGTCAAGAGGTCAGCTGGAGACAAACCACTAGGTCCCCCAACCACATGGGGATAAGTAACTTAGACCCTACTCCTTTTCCTGTGACAGGACCTCAGAGAGTTGCCCAGGTAGGGGCTGAGTTTTAGGGTGCTCCTTATTAAAAGAAGAACATGTGGGTCCTAGCCTATTTTGCTTGGGTATAGCTCTGGAAGATTGCCTTGCTGTCATTTTCTCCATAATGAGTCACCTCCTCACATCAACAGTGGCATAACTTTGCCCCAGGAGGCCAGGAGTCTAGGGAGCCCACCATCAGCAGCTGCCCTGCACTCAGCTGTTAGCTGGGTGCCCCAGTGGCAAACCAAGCAAGAATGCTTCCTACAGCCAGCACCAATACTTGATAAGTGGACTTGAGCCCTTCTCCTATAGATCTTCCTTTACTTCATTAAACAAATTGTTCTTTTCCTGTTTTACTGCACCAAAACCTTCATTTTTGTTTATAGTCATGGTAGTGAGTGCAAGGAACCAGAACTAGTAAGAGAGGTGCTGACCCAGTGTTAGTTTTTAGGCCCTTTGCTGGGTGACACCAATACACACTGATTAAAATGGCCAAACTGACAACCCTAAATGCTGACAAGAATGTAGAGCAACAGAAATTCTTCCTCATTAGTGGTGGGAATACAAAATGGTACATAAACTTTGGAACAGTTTGGCAGGTTCTTATAAAATTAAACATACTCTTCTCAGGTAATCCAGAAATCATTCTTCTTGGTATTTAATCAAAGGAGATGAAATTTATATCCACACAAAAATGCACACAGATGTTTATAACAATTTTATTCATCATAGACAAAACTTGGAAGCAACTTAAACATTCTTCAGTAGATGAGTGGATCAATAAATTAGCAGATCCAGATAGTGAAATGTTATTCATCAATAGAAACAAATGTCACAAGTCATAAAAATATGTGGTAAAAACTTAAATGCAAATTATTAAGTCAAAGACTTTAATTTGAAAACAGTATATATTGTACAATTCCAAGTATATAGTGCTTTAGGAAAAACTAAAACTATGGAGATAGTGAATCTGTCTGGATTTTCCAGTGTTTCATGGGAAAAGGGAATGAGTAAAAGGGATACAGGATTTTTATGGCAGTGAAACCATTCTCTGTGACACAAGAATGGTAGATATAGCTCATTCTACATTTGTTCAAACCTGAAGAATGAACAACTCCAAGAGTGACCCAGAAACTCTGATCTCTGGGTGATGATGACATGTTATTATAGGTTCACTAATTATAAGACACAATGCATTGGTGGAGCTACTGAGGCTATATGCTTTTATGGGAACAGTTGCTATATAGGAAGTCTGTGTACTTTCTGTTCAGCTTTACTGTGATCCTAAAAATGCTTAAAACATAAACTTTTAAAAAAGTTATCTTTGTTAAAAACCCCAAGAATTCATTTAAAATTAAGACAATGATTTAAATAAATAATTTTACTGAGGAAGAACATAAACACCTTCAGTCTTTTTCTTCTTCTTTTTAATCCAGTTATAAGTCTAAGTGCTTACCTGAAACTTAGCTCTTTACCTTGAGCAGGCAACCGAGAAAACCAAATCTATTCCTTCATGGTTGTAAAACTCCATAGAAATGTATAATTCTAGAAATCTCAAAAGGCATTAAGACTCTAGAGGGAGGATTGTTCCCATTTTCTCAGATTGCCCTGCATCAGTGCCCTAAGAAAAAAAGGCTTTTGAGTTGCTTAAAAGGCAAAATTTCATAATCCAAATTATTCACCAATGGTCATTTAAACTTATAATCAGCAATAGGAAAATGTTCTTAATGATGGGATGATTCTAAAATCACAACTGGTGCCAATATCATGAATCATCCTGTTTCTCTTACAAGATCAGCATGTTTTTATAAAGAACCACTATTTATCTTTATTCCCTCAATTCCTATGGCAGTGGTTGCAACATGGTATTTGATAAATGCTTACTGAGTTAAATTGACTACAGTTCCTTGTACAACTCTCTTATATCTTCATATCCGCTGTATATCAATCCTGATATATACTGAGCTTAAAGCACTGGAAAAGTCAAATTTATTCTAATGTAAAAAGTATGCTGTCTTAATTCTCATGCTGGGCATGGGATAGATATGTGATAGTGAAATACAGGATGGATGAATGAATGGATAAATGATGACAGACAGACAGACAGGCAGGCAGACAGACAGACAGACAGACAGATGACAGGATTGACAAACATGTGGTGCACATATGCACACATGTAGGTCACTAGTAGGTCATAGATTTACTTTTGATAGGCAGATATAAATGAAGGGTTCCCATTTACTCATGAAGTAATTCATTGCAGAAGACATTCTTGTTCCTGCTTAAACAAGACATGTCAATAAAATTTAGCAATCCATTACATTCAGACTTATTTTTCAGAAATAAAATTCAGATAGAAAAAATAGAACTGCATTAGAATAAAGTAGCATCTCTAGATTTGTCACTGAATACATAGTAACTCAGGGGAGACAAAAGCACAGCAGTTTTTCAGACACTGATAACCAGGGAACACTTACACATTCATTAGATTGTATGATTCCCAATAAGAAGAGTCAGAATGAAACAGGTGTTCAGACTTAAGGTGAAATCATGCAAAGCTCAGGGATATCAATTTGCAGGTCCTCACCAGTATGCTTATAAGGGTCAGTCAGGGTGCAAGAACAATAGGGTTTATTAACAAAGGGGAAGTTGGGGAAAGGGAAATAATTTCTAAGGTCACACACAGCTGGCTGTCTTATTCCAAAGAGTGTTAGCAGTGTCCAGTATTCCAAACCAAAGGCTACTACTCATGGAAGATGGAGCTGTGCCTTTTATGAGAGCCTGGTAGCAGTGGTACACCAATAAGTGGTGAACCAGTTCCATCGCACAGTGGCAACTGGAGGTGGTTACAGGTAGAGTAGCTAAGGCAGCACCACAACAGTGCAACAGAAGTCAGAAGGCCAAGCTGAACAGTGCTGGACACGATTGTACCAGGACATGGTGCTGGACACAGGGGCAGTGATCAAGAAGTCATACCAGAGGATCAAGGGTAGCATACAGCTCTTAGAGATGCTGGGTACAGGACAACAGAAGACCGCACTTTCAGTGGCTGGGCTGAAGGACCAGGTACCAGTGCAGAGCTCTTTCAGGAACACCTCTTTCAGGCACAGACCAGCAGCACTTGTCAGCAGGCACATGGAAGTAGAGGTAGAAGCAATGGGCAGGTGGCTGCTCCAAGTAGAGATCAGATCAGTTCAAGCCTCCCAATGAATTAGGTCTCAATTAATAAAGGTCTTGAATGAATATAGGTGCAAATGAATGAATGTTGGATGAGAGTTCACCAATGTGTGAATGAAGCCAGTACTTCACCAGCTTGTATTTCCTTCAGGGTACCCACCTTTCAAATTGGATTGATTTCATTTCAAAACTGCTACTATCCCTACACTTGAATAGATTGACACTGGTGAGACTGAACAACTGATTGGATCTTTTCCAAAATCTGAAAGGCACAGATGTGCGCATGAATCCACATCACTCTACCTTTAAACAAGAAACCCCACCAGGATGAAACCTGACCTGCACTGAGGTTGGGTAGTCTCGTGTCAGCAGTGGACTCTGAAGGGAAGTCAGGCAACAAGTGCCACTGCAACTGAATGGTTCCAGTCAGGTTTAATCCTGACCCATGGGTCTACAAAATCACCATGGCTTTTCAAAACCCAAACTCAACTGAAGTTAGATGTCACGGTGTGCACAGGGAGCCCACAGAAGAACCAGTCGTGCCCTTATTGCATCAGACAGATTGGGCATTGCCCATTTGACTCAGTTGTGAAAGGGGAAATCTGCACTAGAGCTGGTCACTCCCATTTTAGGAAAATTAAGTTTACCCATAGCTTATGAACTAGAGAAATGCCTAGATTGCAAATAAATTTGAAATGTCCATTTCAAGGGGGAAATTCTAATGTTTTACAAACCATATTCAAATGTCAACACCGTCATAGACCAAGTAAATATGCAATTAAAAAAAATGTATTCACATGGTCACCAAATTGTGAAAACATGTTTTCATATAGCTTGATCACATAGCTTGATTATATACATTTTGCTCCTATATAAGTTGTTTCATGAACTAGTACATAATAAATGCTTTTTTTTCAGAGTGCAAACTAATTACTAAAGTGATTACCTAATTACTCCAAATTACTTTAACATTGTCCACAACCTTTCTCAACATTGTCCAAAGTCCTTTTCCCAGATTGTCTAAAAATCCTCAGTCTCTCAGTCCTGATCATCTCACCAACTTCAGTCAGAGTTCATCTCCAGATGCTCAAAGACATCTTTCTTTGGCATGCTCCCTTTCTTCCACGCCGTTTTCTCCTTGTCCTCCACCAGGTAGTAGAAGAAGCTCCATAATACCGGAACCAGCAAAGTTCACTTTCTTTTTAGGCCTGACTTTCGCACGGCCTCTTCCAGACTCAAGTCAAACTCAGCAAAACAAACTCCAACCCGGAGTTCAAATCTCCAAACTCCTTAGCTGCCTTTCGCACACATGCTGCTAGCCTGGGCCCACCAAAGGCTGCAGGCCCCAGGCCTTGGCCACATGGCCAAGCTCACATGGCTCACATCTTCATCCCACAAAATGACAGAAACCAAACCAGAATCTCAAATCCGAAATCAGAATCAAATCAAATGTTTCTTGAGTGAATAATTTATTTTGTGACTTTAGAAAATTGTATCCAGTGAGATTTTAAATTTTCTCCACTGAAAACTGGATTTTTTTTAAATTCCCTCTCTATTATAAGATCAGAGAACCACAAAAACTGCTCCACAAATGTTTCCGGCACCTGCAATAACCAAAAAAGACCTTAAATGGTCCTTTGAATTTAGAGAAACACTTCTTCTGAAAGTGCTTGTAGCTTTAAAACCTCACCAAATTTAAGAAAAACCCAAATAACTATAATATCACATTTGATCCATAAATACAATTATTGAATTGGGTTTTTTTTTTTTTTTTTTTTTAAGGTAAGTCTTGGGTTACATTAGAATTTTCTTATATAATTGCGGAAAGAATATTTGGTAATTTGGGCATTTTCATTAGAAAGAATTGAAACTAATGTAAACAAAATAATTAATATATCCCAAAATTAAACTCACTATTTAATACCAGAATGAGAAACGAGTATACATGCCATTGTAAACAAATATTTGGTGCTTAAATTGTTCAACTGGGAAGGTCAAATAGCTTTCCTGACTACTAATAAAATTTCAGGTACTTATTTGTTTTGTAAATTGGACATGTTTTCCTTTTGCTCACCAGTCCCCCTCCTTCCTTCCTTCTTTTCTGTCAGAGTCACATCTCTAGAAAAGATTCCACAGTTACTAATGGCAAGTATAATCAATTCATTCTTAGCACCTTCCTCATAAATACCAGTATTCCCAAATTGTTACAGGGTAGAAAAAAAAAAGGGGGGGGGGCAGCAATTTCTTTGTAGAGTTTCAAGAATGTATACAAAATGTGTAGGGAGAAAGGGAAGATTTTATTTCAGGGAATTTGTTTTCAGATGATAATAAAAGTTTTAATATAATTAATTGCCTGGTAACTACCTTCCAGTTTCATCCACAGACATACTATAACATATAATATATCCACAGACATATTATAACATTGCTGTTTAATGTAATGCTTACCTAAAAAATAGTTAAATTTAAATAGTAACAGTTCATTGAAAACTTGAGTCTCTGCCAAAAGGATTTCCATAAAACAGTCATTTTAATTGTTCATGTTTATTCAAAAGCAGTAGGCCACTACTGTTACAGAGTGCTAAATTCAGTCATTTTTTAGGGAAGTGTGTGTCTGAATGTAAGCCAGAGAGAGAAAACCAGAGAGACAGAGACAAGAGACAGAATGCATGCACATACTGTGTATGGTGTGTGAATTAAATGCAAAATTAATTACTAATGAACAAAGCTGTGCATTCTCAGTTATCTCATCTGATATACTTATAAAGATAATATATATTTATCCAGTAATATTTTCATGGGGTGCAAATAAACTGTTCTTTACAAAATTTATCAGAAAATGGTTTTCTCTAGACTACTAACTCTGCAAGTTATGCTGCACTATAGCACTCATGTCAAAATGGAAGTGAAATATTTCGATTCAAAATCAAATAGAAATAAACAATTCACAGGATGTGCTGAATTATGCCACAGATGGATACTGTTTTTTCTTTCATAAACCTAGCTTCATATTTGTACCATATAAGCAGACCTTAAAATTTATTTATAAAAGATGACAAAATTCAAGAGAACTCCACTTTTCACAGAAAAATACATGATAAAATCCATTATGTTATTCTACTTTAAAAATGTGAGAACTAAATATATTAGTCACTCATAGAAAAATGCAATTTATAAGCATAGTAATTGTTGAAACCTCATCAGCAAACAAGTAAGATGCTAAGAACATGAATTAAATTGCATAACCTAAGTCTGCCTGGTGTGTCAACCATTCTTCATTACAGCCATTACATGTCAGCTTGCAAAGGGCAACAGGCATCCATGAGAAAGGTACATGTTATATATTTAGTGTCGAAAAGATCCACACAATTTAAATGATTCAATTCACTGTTTCTAAAGTGTAAAGACAAAATATCAGATGAAAGAATAATGAATGAACAAAAAAGCAATCATATTAAAACATGAAACAGAAAATGTGACCTGCCTGAGGAAAGTTTCATGATTTGATCTGCATGTGAAAATATCACATTTAATTTATAGTGATTAGTCTCCTATTTTTAGCACAATACTTAATCTCAATTTTTAGTGTCTAGGTTTAATTTTCACTTATTTCCCAAAGAAGATGAGTAAGATTAGAACCTCCCTCTTCATCCTCTCTACATAATCTTATTTATATCATCTGATATTTTAATTTCATATATATTTCAGTATCGACAGAAATTCAGACTTTGTAAATTTCATTATGCTTATTATTTTTATGCATTTTTTGGATTACTGCTTGTTATATTTAATTTCATCCTGGGTAATTTTCTTTTCATGGGGAACATTTTGCAAATTCTTTCCAAAGTTTACAGATAATTGGTAGCATACTTTTTAGAAATATTTGAATTTTAACATGTTTTATAATGGACTAAATAACAGTTGACTAGTCTTTCCTCAGAAAGTACTATTTATTTACAAATTTCTTTTTACCTCTGTTATTCCTCTGCTAAAGTCAAATTTGCCTTCATTCTTTTATACTAGGGATTTCAGAGACATTGTGAATCTAAACACTGGTAACTTTCTTCAAGTCTGGAAAATTCTTAAGTCACTATCTCTCTCTCAATCACTCTCTCTCTAACCCCCACTTCTTCCCTCCTTCTTTTCTTCCTTTTCTCCCTCCCTCTCTTCCTCTTTCCCTCCCTCTCTTCCTCCATCACTTCAATACACAGCCATGGATTGTGTGTTCCAAAGCACCATAAGATGTTATTCACAAACCAGGTAGTATCGTGGGCATGATCCAGGGTTATAGTTTTAACACACCTGCTCTACAGTCCTGACTTTATTTTTTGTGTGCATGTGTATGTGTGTGTGTGTGATTTTTATTTTTAATTTCTTTTTAACTTTTTTTTTTGAGCTAACATTGCTTTACCTCTATTCATAACTTGGGGGATATAAGTTTGTACTTCTTTAGATTTATGTTACCACACCATGTCCACCACCAAGGCACCCATAAACCTCACCATAGACCATTGGTTACTTCCTGCTTTTGATTTCTATCCCTCAACTTATCCCTGTAGTAGTCTCAATTCTGTAGTCATATTTCTAGGGTTCAGTCTGTTTTAGTTTTGTCTGTTTCTTTGTTTTGCATTTCTATGTTCTGAAAATGAGTTCAATCTTTTTTTTATTTCTCTCTCCTTCTGACTTATTTCACTTAGTATAATTTCCTAAAGTTTCATTCAAGTTTTGCAAATAACAAGAATTCATCTTTTTTATCTGAGTAGTATTCCACAGTGTATATAATACATCTTCTTTATAGATCCATCTGTCATTGGGTACTTAATTGTTTCTATGATGGAGATAATATAAATAGTGCTGCAATGAACACAGGATGGCATACATTGTTCAATTATTGTTTTTGTATTATTCAGATAGATATCAAAAAATAGACTCACTGGATCATCTGGCAGATGTACTCTTTAATATTATGAGGAAACTCTGTAGTGTTGAACACTGTTAGAACAGGACAAGTCCACATTCCCACTTACAGTATACAAGTGCTCCTTCTTTAAATCCTTGTCAACACTTGTTCTATCAGTTCATTTTGATCTGCACATATCACAAAGGTAGGAGGTATTATCTCATTGTGGTTTTGATTGTATTACCCAGATGATGTGCTGATGAACACTTTTTCATGTGACTGTTAGTCATCTGTATTTCCTTTATGGAAAAATATATATTTAGATTTTCTTTCCATTTTTGATTGAACCATTGTTTTGAACATATTATATCTGTTCTTTACAGATCTTGGATATTAGTTCTTCATTGGATGTATGAAGTGTAAATATTTTCTCCCATTTAGTAGTGCAGCTTTTCATTTTAATGATAGTTTTTCACTATACAAAAGCTTCTAAGAGATATTTCCACTTCTTTACTTTTACCTTCACTTTCCTTGCTATTAGAGTTGAGGTCCTACAAATATCCCTGACAACACCATAATCAAGAATTGTTTTACCTATGTTTTCTTCTACATATATAATTATGGCTTCAAGTCTTAAAATTATGTTTTAATCTATTTGAATTAGTTTTTATGTATGATGTAAGATAAGTCTGATTTTTTTTTTTCATTTTTCTGTTTCTTATGCATGTGGCTGTCTTGTTTTTCCAACATGATTTGTTGAAGAGACTTTCTTTTCCCCATTATATACTCTTGGTTCCTTTGTCATAGATTAACTTAACATATAAGTGTGTTATTTTTTCTGGGCACTCAATTCTTATGGTCTATGTGTCTCAATTTATTCTAATTCCATACTCTTCGATTCCCATAGCTTTGTAATGAATTTTGAAATCTGGGTTAAGTGATCTTACCTTTATTTATTTATTTATTTATTGGTCAACATTGCTTTGGCTATTCCGCATCATTTGTAATTCTTTATAAATTTCAGTGACTCAATTTTTTTTTTTTTTGATGAATGCAACTGGTAGGGATAGCACTGACTATATATTGCTTTGGGTAACTTGGCCATTTTAGCAATGTTAATTCTTACAATCCATGATCAAGGAATATCTATTTCCATGTGTTTTCTTTTTTCTTTTACCAATATCTTAAAGTTTTTGTTGTAGAAGTTTTTCATCTCCTTTATCAGGAGACCACTTGCTGGGTAGAAACACCATCTCCAAACAAAATGAGAGCTGGAGATTTGGTTGGATTATTTTGGGAATAATAGTCATTCACCCTTTCACTTACTTAACAAATATATATATTGAGAATTCACTGTCTCCTGTACTTTTGGTGATAAGAAGCCTCTGCTCTCTTGGTGGAAGATCCAAAGTCCAAGCAGAGGAAAGCATTTTCTCTGTTAGTGTGCCTGGGCAGGTTGACCATGGCCTTGAAGTTGTCAAGTGAAATGCTGCCTGGGCACCCAACCAAGGAAGGGCAAAAAGAACTAGAAGATGAAGAGAATATGACCCTGATGCCATAGTATCATCACCTGTAACTAACATTAGTTGAAATGAAATGAGATGAGTCTATAATTTAACAATTCAAAATATAAAATTTAAAAAGAGGAAAAGAAATATGGAGTCTTCCTGAGTTTGATAATAAAAAGAGATGGGAGATTGTTGATAGTCAGGTCCCAGGAATATCTAGGAGCCAGGGTGCTGGGTTATCCACCCATAGATACATCCAAAGGCAAAAAAGAAAATGAAGTACAGCAAGCCTTACCCAGGATTGACACTCAATCATCACTTGACAAACTTTCCACCAATAAGAAATGGACTGACTGAAAACCTCATTTGCATAATGTTGGCCCAACCCTAAACCTTTTGCCTATATAAACATGTTCCCCACAGACAAGATACACAGTTCTAGTGTTACTTGAGTCTATATTCCCAAGACTACAATCGAAGGCCCAAATAATTGTCTGCTGTAACAGAAGAGCTATAATTTATCCAGGTCTTGGTACCACACTAGAAAAATTCTCATTTTGGTTTAAGTGCATTTGATTAGGTTTTCTGTCCCATGCAAATGAAAGATTCTTGCCAATAGTTCAATATTTGACACTAATTATTATTATCACTACTGTTGTTATTATTATTCCATGTACAATCAAATAACCATTAAACCCTGGAAAGTGTGCTTGAGTGCAGAGTAGCTTTTCAGTCTACCAACACCCTCTGATTCCAAGGTAAGATCTCAAATGGAACAGATCCCAGGGTAAGCACTGAAGGAGGAAGGACACCATTTGATATGCCAAATCCTTGCCAGACAATCAATGGCCCAGTCATCCTCCCTCAAGAAAATGAAAATAGAAAATAAAGATGCTTGTGAAAACTCTGAGTTTGGAGGAGAGTGGAAGGGGGTACAGAGAGGGTTGCTAAGTCTCCCTAGAGAATGGGACAGGACAGTGATTTATGACACAACACATGTCCTTCTCATGTTCAAATACATGCTAGCTTTCAGGTTGTATCTCCCCACTCCAGTCTGCTTCACTATGCAACAATATTCAAAAGAATAAAGAACTTTAAAATAGATTAGAAGTTTATCATGACAAAGAATAACAAATAATATGAAGGACACTCAGCCTCATCCCTAGAAAATGGGACAAATATTATTCTTAAGATACAAAAGTTCAATGTTGTGCCTTGTTAGCGTTGTAAATAGGTCAGAATAGACCATTTGATTTTCCTCTAACGGGTAACTGACTCTGAAATCTGTCAAGACTATTGTGCTCTCTGTCTAAAAAAATTATTTTTAAGTTTTTTCTTATAACTTTAAGAAAGCAAATTGCAATTTGGTGTTTTCTCTCTTAAACTCTCATACTTTAAGTCCTATTCAACTAGCCCTCCTTTAGTCCCTTAGTGTTTGATTTAACTCAGCAATGACTGAACATGTCAGTTGAAATGTCAAGGCTCACAAGGTTCTTATCAGAACATCCAAGAATCAATATGACAACGAGCCTGAGAATCATAGACACAAAGGACCTAGATAGCTTGGTGACATTACACAGCTATTACCCTTCATATGCTGCATTACTTTTAGAGTAGTGATTTTCTTTATTCTCAAGGTTCTAAACATCAAAACATGGCAATAAAGCTATGTACAAATCCTTAATTTTGACAATCTCCAAGCATTAGAACAGAAGTACATAGACAGGTATCGCTTTTTAAAAAACTGTCAGAGCTAATACACATACAATCTACACATACAGTTTCCTTGAGTTCTGAAATTATTTTCTTCCATAATAGAAGTGATGATTAAAATGACTTTCTTTGACCTGAATCAAATTATTGAATAATTTTATAATGTTAATTGGGTTTCTTTTATTGCATCTACTGGTCTTTTTATCAGAATCTTTGTCTTAGTGCTGCATTCACAGGGATCTATATAGAACTAGAAGCAGATCAAGCATTACAGGTTTAATACCCTACAACACAAACTACCTCAGGCATGTGAAGGCAATGGGTTCAAACAGACCATGTTCTTGCAATTCTTAATCATTCACGTGCTCAGAAATCCAAACTAGCAAATACCCTTTCTCCATAAGAAATTGGAAATGAGATATTTATTATTATTCTTATTCCTTATTTTACATAACTAGATTGTCACCTAAAACCAATTTGCACTTATTTTGTAACTATTGACAGTGGTTTTTAATTCTTTCAGCAGTTTTCTCTTTCTATCCACTTCACCCGAAAGACTCAAACATATATTGGAAAACAAAAAAACATGCACATGTATAAACAGGAACCATTCTGCTATTTCTAAGTCAACTCAGCACTCCTAGAAATAGAAATTTAAGCTGGGTATGGTGGTGTGCACTTGTAATCCCAGCTACCTGGGAGGCTGAGGCTAGTGATCACTTGAGTCCACAGATTTGAGACAACCCTGTGCCAGGCAACATAGTGAGAACTAGTAGAAAGAGAGGGGAAGAGAGGAGGGGAGGGGAGGGGAAGGGAGGGGAGGGGAAGGGAGGGGAAGGGAGGGGAGGGGAGAGACCACTCCTAAATTCATCCATTCACTGCTTGCTTCTGTTGGGTTTTGAAGTCCCCAAGTAGAGGAATGATACTGGAAGGAGCATTCGGGACTCCAGGTCCAAGTCCCAATACTTAAGTGGCTACACAGTTATTAAACTGTCACCACTTGTAAGAAGGCTCTTGAGCCTTCCTCTCTCTGTCCACAGGTGCCATTGAACACATGCAATAAAACTCCTTCCCCACTGGGATAGGCACTGAGGCAGGTGATGGAAACACAGTGACACAGTATCTGCATGTCGATTTTAGTAAAACTTAGACATATACATTTAAATGTCTGATACATATATTCCTTGACATGGTACATCTGGGAATGTTATATTTCCAGTTAAAAAAGTAAATTTTTTTCATGTTTCTCTTCATGAGTTAGCTAAAACTAACACCCCCTCCCCACCATGGACATCTGATCTAAAAGTACTACCAAGGAAAAACCTAAGAAAAGCCATATATTGTAATATTTTTTCATTTGTGATTTACAACCTTGACAGATTTTCTTAAATTGGTCAATTAAGGGGCATATGCTTAAACAAAGTTATTTATTTTCTAATTTTAAGCTATTTAAAATGTCAAAAGCTTTATGCTTCAATTATATTTCAGATCAATATACTGGTGGCACATGACTGTAAGTGGCAGCCTAGGAAGTCATGGTGGGGACCCGGTATCATGGCTCGAGTCCTGCTTGGGGCAATGTAGCCCCAAAAGAAAGTTCAAAAAAAGAAAGAAAGAAGGAAAAAGAAAAAGATCCAGTGCTTAATTCTTTGTTATTTAGAAATGTGCAATTACAGATAAACCTTGAATCCATTTCTCACAAATTATTTCCACTATTTTATAGGTTTACATTCAAACTCTAATTTTCACTTGAAAAGAAAAATCATTTAAAAAAATGTACTCAGAATCTTTCATAAGTGACAACACCTTTATCAAATACTTTTGAATGATTTGGGTTTCCCCCAAAATCAACACACAAAAGCAGATTTTTTTGAACTCTAGTCCTCTCCCCAGAAATCCTTCTACACCTGTAATGTCAACATCAGTAATGGGCTCTTAGGGTCATTTTGAAACAGGGCGACAAGAAGACTTTTTAACTTTGACTTTAAATGAACACATACAGGCCTGCTTCTCTCTACAAAGCAGGCTACAAGCAGGCCACTAGCAATTGCCTCTAACTTGAAGTAGAAACACCTATGCCTGCTTCACTCCCTAGGAAGCAGGCTACAAACTGTTCATTAGCATTTTCACTGTTCACCTTTACCATTGATATGCAAAAGCCTCTGCACTCTGCTTTCAGTTCCAAAAACTGCAGAAGAAAAAAAACTTAAAAACACAGTTTAAACTCTTGTGGGTTCTTTCACCATCCCCAGCCTTCTCAACCAAAATTCCAAGTTAAAGCAAGACTATCAGTGCAGACTAATTTATTTCTAACAAAGTGATTTCCTAATTACGACAAAAGAAACATGTAAGTAAAACTCAGATTACTTTAACATTGTCCAAAACCTTTCTCAGCATTGTCCAAAGTACTTTCCCCAGATTGCCTAAAAATCCTCAGTCTCTCAGTCCTGATCATCTCACCAAAATCAGCCAGTCTGAGCGCATCTCCAGATGCTTGAAGGCATGTCCCTTTAGCTGCTCCTTTGGTGTGCTCCTCCTTGTCTTCCACACTGTCTTCTCCTTGTCATCTTCAGGTAGCAGGAACTTCAAGGTACTGACCCAGCCAAGTTCACTTTCTTTTCAGGCCTAACTTTTGCACTGCCTCTCACAGACACACGTTAAACTCAGCAAAACAAACGCCAACATGGAGTTCAAATCTGCAAACTCCTTAACTGCATTTAGCACACATGCTGCCAGCCTGGGCCAGCCAAAGGCTGCAGGTCCCCAGGCCTTTGGCCACATGGCCAAGTCTACATGGCTCACATCTTTACTCTACAAAATGGCCAATTCCAATCTCTCCTCCATTGAATCTCTATCAGATCACCATATTGAAAAATCTCTCTCTTTGTTTCTACATCTTTTATATATCCTGATTTCCCACCTTCCAGGAACCATACCTGGACCATTTCACTTCTTCTTCCCTCCTGCATCTCCCAAAGGGAAATTCCAACTAAGGTCATTCTCACATTTTAGCATACCTGTCCTTGAAATCTGCATTCTTAAACAGGAGACAATGGGGGAGGGGGTAGCACCTTCTATCAATATCACTTGCTTCTGCTTAATTTTCCAATTGTATATGCTTCTGACTTTATCCTTGATGCTCATTCTATGAAGACTGTCACAAGAATTTGTAAACTTTTAAGAAAGTGTTTTTGTTTACATTATTTCCAAAATTAGTCTGACCTCAGCATTTCTGGAAAGTGTATTTAAATATTAAAAGTCTTGTATACTGGTTTATTGAAGTTCTTTCCAAAAAGTTCAAGCTCTAGTACCTGTTAAGACATATGTCCCTGTTCTGTGTTCATTTCCTCAATAAGTTTCACCACATCAAGAAATGGATTCCCATCATCTGTTCCCCTAGCAGGTTTTCTGACTGGAGCCCACCTGTGCCAACCAATTCACTTGGAAAAAGGTTCTCACTCATGCTAAGCTCACCACTGAAACAAAGAAAAATCAATCCAATTAAAACAACAGCAGGATTTTAGTCCATATTTGCCAAACTAGCAAATTTTCTTTATAGGATATCTTGAACCTCTTATCACACATGACAATACTTGAGATTAAATTGTGCTCACTTAGCAATAAAAAACGCTGATGATAGTAAATAATTAGAAATAACTGGTGCCAGGGCTGGGCATGGTGGCGCATGCCTGTAAGCGGCAGCCTAGGAAACTGCAGCTAGTACCAGGAATCATGGTCTGAGTCCCGCCGGGGGTATGTAGCAAGACCTAGTCCCAAAAAATACCTGGGCGTGGTGTTGAGCGCCTTGTAATCCCAGCTACCTGGGAAGCTGAGACTGGGTATTGCTTGAGTCGATGGTACCCCAGGCAACATAAACCTGCGGTTCCACTGGCAAAAATAGCGAGACCTAGTCTCAAAAAAAAAAAAAAAAAAAAAAAAAAAAAAAAAAAAAAAAAAAAAAAAAAAAAAAAAAAAAAAAAAAAAAAAAAAAAAAAAAAAGAAAAGAAAGAAAGAAAAAAAGAGAGAGAGAGAGAAAGAATTGGTGCAAAAAAAATAAGACTTCTAAAAATTCTTCCAGAGACACAAGACAAATGCACTATTAGACATTTTAATAAATGCTCTTGATTTTACACATCTTAGCAATTACAGCATAGTGGCCAATTCCTTCATTCTACTTGCATGTATTTTCACACCAAACAATTAAGGCTAAGCATATTAGAAGGGTAGGATAATTTATACACTACTCGTGTCTTATATCCAGACATATTTAAATGCATATTAAACATGCTATTTATGTTTTAAAAGGGTAACACTGGGTGATAATTTCAATACATGATAATACTAATATACTTTTACATTTCCACATAAGGAACTTAACAAACCAATCAAGCCAGGGTTCAAATGTGTTCCAGACCTTCAAGTTAAAAGCATAAAATCTTCCTGATTTAAAATTTTCCCATAGATTAAAATGATTTGTGTAAATATATGTAACTGAGAGGGCAAATGTTTCCAGAGAACTCTGCTCCTGGAGAGGACAGCTGATGATGGCACCTTAGCAAGGTTGATCCTGAGGTGAGAAGTTGGTGCTCAGGGTCAGCTGTAAACACAGCAAGGATGTCATTGAGTCTACTGGGAAGGAGTATTTAGAGTTCTTTATTTACACACAGTGTTCATTTATATCACTAGTGCTTGAGAAAATTTCATCTTTGAATATTTGAAAGTCTTGTCTGGGAAAAATTTTTTGAGAGCTTAAAACACTCTTAAGTTAAAAAGCTTGTGCAATGCTGATGCCTACACTGTTGGCAAACTCCAGAATTTCTGTAATGATGGAGGAGGACTACAAGTCCTCTTGCCCTGACTTAGTTATAATAAACTTCAAAGCAAGTTTACGATATCTTGCTTATACAAATGAACAAATACTTCCAAAATATTCAAGAGTTAAAGATAAATTGATCGATTAGTGAATATAGACCACAATGAGATTCATTCACCATTGCTTCAAAATAATATTTAAAAATTACCAAATACAATCTATATGGATGCTACCATTCTTTTTTTCACTTTGACATCAAGATTTTTTAAAATTTTTTATTAAAATGACATTGTATAATTATATACACTTCAGTGCACATCATTATAAAATTGTTTGCATTACTACATTAAATTCACCACCAAAAGTCCAAATTTTATTTTTAAAAGTCCAATTATATGCTTCACTGAGCCTTCAGATCTAAAAACTTATTGAAATATATACTTGACACTTTAAGAACTATCAATGATCATCTTTGTGGTGACCAAGGACTCTTACATTAATACTGAAAATATTTTCAGCAACACAAATTCACACAGTTACTTCAATATATTGCACTTTTATTTGGTGAGAACATTAAATAACGAAAAAAAAAAGGCTGAAAAGTGAAAATTAGCAGAGATCCAAAGGGGCTGAGTTTAGAAACATTTCAATTCAGAGCTGAATGATCACCTACAGTCCACTGTAGAGCATGTGATTCCATTAAAGATTCTCAGTGTGAAAGATCCTGTATCCCTTGGGATTCAGGAAATATAGTACAAAAAGAAAAAGACTATGAAAACATCTGATTATACCAATACCCAGTAGTCACAACTAAGGAAGCAAGAAAAGCAACCCAGGATTCTTTTTCTACTTTAGGAAGCATCTGCAACCACATTTCTTTGAAGAGAGACCTCCAGTGACTTTGAATTGCACTTCAGCTTAGTGTATTGAACTACTCTACAATCACATAAGCAAAGAATTTAGTACTATCACTTATAATAACGTCGTCTTTAATTCCTTAGCCTGTTGTAAACATAAGAATTTAAGAATTTCATTTCATGTAGATACCCTACTTTAATAAATTCAGTGAGACTGCCAAGTTAAGCTAAAAGTGTGTCTGAAACAGGGCAGAATGTACAGAAAGGAAACTAAGGCTCATTCTGAGAAACAGCTCAAGCTTTATGCACTAAATGAGCTATACTAAATGATGAAGTACAAAATATTCACAGCCCAGGGTTTGCATGAAGACTGCAGAGTCAGCTTCATTGGTCACGCTTCTCACTTCAGGGCGATCTTACTGTGATGGCAGAGTTGGGTCTCAGAGAGCTACATCTGGAGCCCAGAGGCAAGGTCAGGCTATGGACATGCCCCCACTGGCACTTTCTTCAAAAGCTCACTACTCCCCACAACCCGATTTAAAAAAGAAAACAAACAAACAAAAAAAGGCTTGCGGGGATGCCATGAGGAGGGAGGGCAAAGGCGATTTACTTAAAACTTCTTAAGGAAAGGAAACCCTGTGACGGGCATTTCAATATGAATACAACTTCTAAAACTTTTTTTGACCGAATCAATCTAGCAAAGTGTCTTTAGAGCAGAGTCCAGTGCTGGTCCAGAAGGGCGAGCTTCATGTGGCTCAGATCAACAAAATCAGAAACACGAGTGGTCGCAGCAAGCAGGCAAGTACCTTGCGAAAGAGCCAGAATGGCCGGCTATGTTTTCCCTTTCAACAAAAGTCGGCTACCCTCTGAGGGGGTCTGCACTTTCCCGGAGCTGTCACATCCGCCCCGTGGCTCCTCTGCGGAGTCCAACCGCGGCCGCGCCAAGGTCTGCTCTCCCGGGTCCGCAGCGCCCAGCTAGCTGCACACATCTGCGCCCCCCGCAGGACCATCTCGGCCGCCTGCGGCGTCTCTCCTGCCATAACCCCAGACACGCGTGGACGCTGAGACGGACCCAGGCCCACGCTGCCCGGCCTCCGCTATATCCCCGCAGGTCTTAGCTTCCTCTCCTCACCTGCCAGGGAGGATCCCCGGGCTGATTAGGTGCTTGGACCTGGAGCTTTCCCGAAGAAGACTCAGAACTACAGCCCAGATTCAGTCAGCTCAGGAGATTCCGCTCACCGACAAAAATCATGCCAAAGCATCTTTTGTGTATTACAGACACGACAGGAGGAAAAACATTGTAAACCATCCTATCTTGGCGTCGGGACTCTGCGAGGTATCTTTGAATGTTCTAGAAACACGCCACGACTCCACCTGCAAATACCAACTAACAGTGAAAACACCAACTCTAAGTTGTCAATACAAGTTTTATAAGATAGTTCGCACTCACCCACAGTCCCGGACACGACTGTGCTCCAGCGCTGGACAGACAAAAGAAGGAGCATCCTGAAAAGGTCTCCGGCAACAGGGTCCATGTTCACATTCGCCGGGGCTCCCTCATGCCCAAACCTAAGAGATCAGGCAGTCGCGCCGCGCGCGCGATCTTCGGCTCCGGTCCTCTCCAGCCCGCGCGCTCCCAACTCCCGGCTCGGCTCCCCGCGCGGCTGCCGGCGGGGCGCGCTCACCTGCAGCCACACCCACACGCGCCGCACGCTCCCGCCCTGCACGGCTCCGCGAGCCCCGGGCGCCCCTGGCGGCGGCGCGCGGAAGTGCGAGTCGGTCGGCCCAGGGATGGCGCTCTGCCGGGACGGGGGAGAGAATGCCGGCCAGGTAGCCAAGCTGGCCAACCCAGGTTCGGTATTTGAGGATTTCTCACTCTCATCAATGGAGCAGTTCAATGCACTTCAGTCCAGGAGACCAAGAAATGAGTGTCGACATTGTGAAACCACTAGTAAAATTGTCTTCCTTTTTTAGTAGAGAGGGTGAAGTTAAGGTAAAGTGACCAGGTCTGAAGAAAATGTTCGCAAGTATTTAAAACGTCTGTAAAGACGATTGTTTTTGTTTCTCCGCTTATTTTAAAAACACACTAGTGAACCTTACTCTGGTGATCATTTTGCAACATATATGTTTATCCAGGCATCTGTGTGCACAGTCAAATACCATCAATAAATCTTGAAAAAAAATAAACTTTTTTAAAATTGAAAAAAGTACCCTAGTGAGTTCTAGTGTCAATAATATATTATGCATGTATTCATTCATATTTATGTATTTGAAAGTTATGATCAATAGACATGGCCAGACCTGGGGGCCTGTAGCCTTTGGCTGGCCCAGACTAGCAGCATGTGTGCTGAACGCAGTTAAGGAGTTTTCAGATTTGAACTCCGTGTTGGAGTTTGTTTTGCTGAGTTTAATTTGTGTCTGTGAGAGGCCGTGCAAAAGACAGGCCTGAAAAGAAAGTGAACTTGGCTGGGGCCGGTACCATGGAGTTCCTGCTACGTGAGATGACAAGGAGAAGACAGCGTGGAAGACAAGGAGGAGCATGCCAAAAGAGCACCCCAAAGAAAGATGTCTTCAAACATGTGGAGAGGAACTCTGACTGGCTGACTTTGGTGAGATGATCAGGACTGAGAGACTGAGGATTTCTGGGCAATCTGGGAAAGGACTTTGGACAATGCTGAGAAAGGTTTTGGACAATGTTAAAGTAATCTGAGTCTTACATGTTTTCTTTCTAGTAATTAGAAAGTCACTTTGTTAGAAATAAATGAGTCTGCACTGATAGTCTTGCATTGGTTTGGCATTTTGGTTGAGAAGGCTGGGGGTGGTGGAAAGAACCCACAAGTGTAGAGATTAAACTGTTTTTAAGGTTTTTTTTTCTTCTGCAGTTTTTGGAGCTGAAGGCAGAGAGCAGCTGGCTGGCTTTTGCATATCAATGGTAAAGGTGATCAGTGTAAATGCTAATGAACAGTATGTAGCCTGCTTCCTAGGGAGAGAAGCAGGCCTAGGTGTGGCGGCCTCAAGGTAAAGGTAAATGAGCTGTTTGTAGCCTGCTTCTGGAAGCAGGCCTGTATGTGTTTAAGTCAAAGTCAAAAAGTCTTCTTCTAGTCGTCCACTTTCAAAGAGAGTGCAGGACTCCACATTTCCAGGTCCAAGATATGGGCACTCCAGGGGACAGGGGTCAAGGTGCCTGACTTTCCCCAAAGAGGGCTTTCTCAGCAATTAGCAGGTGTTCGTTTCTGCTGTCACTACCAACTCAGGAAGACAGAGAATTTTATTAGACATAAAAGAAAATCGATTCTCGCCGGGCACGGTGGCTCGTGCTTGTAAGCTTCAGCCTATGAAGCGGCCGGGGCCAGGGATCGCGGTTCGAGTCCCGCCTGGGGCCCGTAGTGAGACCTGGTTCCAAAAAAAAAAAAAAACAGCTGGGCGTGGTGGCACACGCCTGTAATCCCAGCTACCTGGGAAGCTGAGGCTGGGGATGGCTTGAGTCCGTGGTACC